>JANSTQ010150078.1:0-11825 GCA_026167885.1 Bergia puertoricense
GTGTTGTAAAACTTAGTGTTAACTCGTTTAATGGTAAGTTAGCTGGTGGTGTGTTGTAAAACTTAGTGTTAACTCGTTTAATGGTGAGTTAGCCGGTGGTGTGTTGTAAAACTTAGTGTTAACTCGTTTAATGGTAAGTTAGCTGGCGGTGTTTTGTAAAACTTAGTGTTAACTCGTTTAATGGTAAGTTAGCTGGTGGTGTGTTGTAAAACTTAGTGTTGACTCGTTTAATGGTAAGTTAGTTGGGGGTGTGTCGTAAAACTTAGTGTTAACTCGTTTAATGGTAAGTTAGCTGGCAATGTATTGTAATACCTTATTACTTAAAGGAGAAAAACAGTTGTTGTGAAGCAAGTGCGCATTTCGTTGATTCAATTATACAACTGTTTGTCTCGGTTCCCTTTGACCCGGAATGAGAGGAATGACATTGAACTAATTTGGTCGTTCCATTTCTTTATTTCTTAGCCTGGGCCGAAAAGAGAGGTTATTATACGGCCAAAACAGGCCGTCTTGATACTTACAGAGCAGGTAATATTGTCCTAACTGAATTATTTCCTGACATTATAGTGAAACTCAAGAGAGGAAAAAGCGTTGCTAAGTCATACATACTATACTTCACAATGTATATGTGATTTCATATTTGCGTCAGTCAGTGGAAGTGACGTAAGAACCGTAATCACAACAGTTTTGTTGTAGATTTCAAAAATTGCAGATCTTGGTGAAGAAATTGAAAATCCTCTAACCTGCACATAAATCATCTTTTGGACCCGTTATTTCAATAATTGCAAGTTGTCTTTCGTCGGTTTTTCTTCCGAGCGGTTGGATGAAATAATTTTTTTTGGAACAAGAGATACCAATCGACTTGCCACCGTCTTCAACATGCTCAAATAAGTCTTGCAGTGTTTTCCAAAAACATTTACCGTAATCTTGAAAACTACAAGCACAACAAAGATTTTCTGAATGCGGTTGTCACATCACTTCCGTCGACTGTAAAGTAACCTCGAATACGTTTTACTTGCTATGAATGAACAAAGTTGCTTGCTGTGTCCGTTACGCTGTGTATATTCTCTCCATACGATCGGTTCTCGCGTGCCAGCAACGCCTGACTGAATTGATCATATGGCACCATCCCAGAAAACAGCGCACGCACAAAATGGTCTCAAAATGGCCGCCATTTTAAATTTCAGTCGTTCGTTTTAAAACAGTTCTAAGTACTATCAAAACTCATTATCTCTGAATACATTTATAAGCTAAAGTTGTGCATGGGCTAAAAAGTAACTTCTTTGTTGAATGGAATTACCAGAATTTGTCTGTGATAGTTCATTTTACGGAATTTGTTTCTGTAGCAAAACGAGAAAATATCAGCGATTGTTACTGATCTCGCAGCGCGTTCTGAGATGGTGCCTTTTGGGCAGACCTGAAAGCTCGCGCTGATTGGCTTACTCCAAACACGTGATAAATGTCCGATCACCTGGCTGTTGCTAAAGTTGTACTGATGAGAAATTTATTCCATTATAAAATAGTGTTCATCTTTTATGTGGATTTCACCTCATAACCAGTATATGTACGGAGTACAAAGAACTTCTGTATTGCAAAACGGTAAATGAGTTGTTTTATTATTAAATAATTCAAACTATGAATTGTTTTTCGCTCAGCCAACAGCATTCTTCGGCTTGCAGTAGATGGGAGGATTGTCCTGTGTGTTTATCCGCCAGAATTCTTTAGTGAAAGAGGTATGTCCTGTAAGACCTTTGCTCATACAAATAATAGCCTAGTAAACCTTCAATACTTTATTTTATAAGTAAATAGATCAACTGATATTGTTGACAAATCGCAGGGTCACTGAATCTTTTATTCAGCTACGAACGTAAAGAAGGGAGTCGGGTTTACTACCACGTCAGCAGATCAACTATCAGGTTGTAACTACCATTGTTTTAGCCGAGGATCCTTCAATATTTAGATTGCAGTAGAACAAGAATTGATTGAACAAAAAAGATGGCGACTGGTACATTTACCCATAACTCCTAGCGCGCGAAAAACCTTAAAATGCTCATAAAAACGTTCAGAAAGGATCTAAAAACTTCAAACCTGGCATACACAATTTTGTTAGTGCATGGACAAGTTTCTCAAAACAATGGCCTTCCATGTGCACCTATTCGCAGCATTAGGTTCGCAAGGCATTGTGGTCAAATGTACAGCCGGCATCTTATTAGGGTGGTTTGTTTGCCCTTTGTACTGTGTAGGGAAATGGTTGAAGCACCCGGACACGGCGTTCATAGCGGAGCAACAGGAGAAACACACTCTTTGCAGAAGGCTGCGACACTTGGAGGGTAACGATGGCAACAACGAGGAGGAGGTCGCCTCCCACCTCATGATCCATAAATTCAAGAGGAAGGCAAGAGACTCCAAGGGGCGCAAGATGTCTGCCGAAGTTGCCAGCAGCGAGGGAGATGACGAAGCAGAGGAAAGTGAAACTGTCGTTACCTCTAGGAATCCATACGCTATCCTGTCGGACGACTGAATGTAAATACATCCGGACGTGAGCTTTTACTCGATACTTGACCTTCTTCTGACTTGCCGCCCGCTTAGTAGACAGATATTAAAAGAGGGCTTGGCCTAAGACAAAAGATGTATTACAGAACACAAAAGCAGCAAGCATGCCGGTAACCTTTTTGTTATTGTCTTCAAAAGCTTGGTCTTGGGGCTCTGTTGACAACGTGAAAGTTTGAGTAGGAATTGCTACAGTATTCATTTGGCCGTAATACTAAGATTTCTGATTTCTCCCTTTCACATTCTAGAACAATCTGAATTAATGAAACAGAAATGAAAAAAGAGACGAAAAGTTTAGTTTTCAGCAATCTTTCTATTGAAGTCAGGTTCCTTGTTGCATGAACTCCATATTAGATAGTTTAAGGAAACCAGAGCGGGCAAGTGTAGGAGAACGACTAGTGAAAACTAAACCGTTCTCATCTCTCCTTTTTTTTTCTTTTTTTCTTCTACTTTACCGACATATTATTTTGTTGCAACCGGCTTAAAGGTGATTTACACGGTACGATTTTTCGTTCAACAATGTTGCACTAAAATCGTACCATGTAACATCACCTTTACACACTACCAACTCCAACAAACTTCTGACAACAATGTTGCGAGTCGCAACAAAGTAGCGCTAGAAATCGTAACCATGCGCCGTGTAACACGAACTCAATTTTTATTGCAACAATGTTGCGCGACAAATCGTCCTCTCGTGTAACATCACCTTGATTACAACATTTTCAAAGTATAAACAGAGAGAATAATTATGTGTAGTTGTTTGTACAGCAAGGTTCGTCTTTCTCTTTCTTTCGTGTATTACTATTTTTGCCCCATATGTTAATAAATTCTTCTTCAGCATGAGAGTTGCAAATCGTAAAATATATCAGTTTTGGTTGCATACTTAAGCTCTCCATTCCGTTTGTGTTTCACGCATTGTTTTTGTTATTCCTTTTGTTTGACGGTGTGTGAAAAGAAGAAATCCGAAGCCGTAGTTTCGCGGCCAACCACCCACCTACTCCTCCCCCAACCCTAATCTCAGCCTTGACTTTAAATCTATACTAAGGGAGAGGTAGGTGGGTAGTTGGTAGGGGTAGGTGGGTATATGGACCTTAATTCAGAGAAATTCTCACGTTCTATAATACAAATACGGAAGGTGGCCAGCTTGATACATTTTTGTGTAGCTATTGTATTCCATCCTATTGTTTTGTGCCATTTTCGTTTTCATTACAGTCCCCTATTGCTATTTGGGAGTAGTTTACGAAATCAAGATTAGATGTGAAGATAGATGAATATGCGATAAGTATAAAACCTGCATACGAGAATGCACAAAGATGACCTCCTATCCACTGCCGTTCTCAAAAACAAAAAGCCGTCAAAAACACAAAGGCGAAGCGCGATGCTATTTTGTTTTGTGCCATGTAAAAAATTAATTCCCGAATGTAAATAATGATCAATTATATTCTGAAGTAGAAGTGAGTAGCATAGAAAGTTGTTGCTGCTCACCGACACTTGGGAATATAATTGTGTTAACATTAAGTAACACAAAAGTAAAATAACAAAGTACACTTACATGAAAAGAAATACAGAAAACTCCCTTTCAGTACTGAGCCGCACGCACTCGCGTCAACACTCACTAATGCATGCTCGGAATAGTTAAGATTATTCTCTGAAGTGAAGATGACTAGTAAGTAGTTAATCCCTACTAAAGTAGAAATGAGTAGCGCAGGATATTCGTCAAGCCGCGAATGCGACGAGGTGAATGTACTTGGCTACTCAGCAACACTGAAGGAAATAAAACAAAAATAAAATAAATAAATACATCTCGGCCCCTTGCATGTGTGCAATGAAATAAAAAATCTATTGAGCAGATTCTTCACAAAATAGAAAAAAGTGAGTCAAAAAAAGTTGCAAATGAATGAATTAAATCGCAAAGACACCAATACTTACTGACTCTCTTGTTAATGTATTTCAGTTATACCAAATTTGGACAGCATATAAACGTGATGTCATGCTGTAGTACAAGTACTCAAACATTTCACAACTGTGTTCAGTCACCTTAATGACAAGAATTGACAGTTTTCATGTCACTTCAATGCCGGTTGTTAGAGAACGTTTGGTGAACTCTTCAATATATCAGTCAATTATTTTACAACTACCATTGAACACGAGCCGATTTTCTGCGGTCTTGACTGTCTCCGAGAAAAGATCGGCTCGTGTGTGGTGAAATAATAAATTTTAACGAAGGACACTGGCTGAAATATATTTTATTACAATTTTTCTTACAAATTTGAATTTTGTGATTATTTAATTTGTTCAAATGTGTTTTTGACAAAAGTAAAAATGATTGTGGCATTTATAAGTTCTAAATCTGTCTTGATTTTTCTGAAAGCCAGCAAGCTTGTCATTCAGCATTATTTAGTGATGCCTAAAAACAAATATAAGTACAATATCTCGCAAAACTGGTTATAAAATTTCCACTTCAAGGAAAAAACTACGTTTCTTAAGTCGGCTTCCTCTTGTGATAAAATTATCAAAATTGTGTTATTTATATGTGCAGTTTTATCAAATTAGCAGAAATAAGAGCACAGTAAAATGAGTTACTTTTGTGCAAAGAATGTTTTTCCCGAAAAAGGAAGATGGGTGAAACCAATTTCATTCGAGTATAGTTGGCATCTGTTTTATTAGTCTTTCTTGAATTTATTGACAAATTGTTCAAAGGGAGAAGTGTAAAGTGATTCTGTCTGATTTTCAGCTGAAAATAAATTCAGAAGTTTATGTTTTTATTCTGAAGCAATTATTACCTTTGACTTTAATTAACGAACAACCTGTAAAAATGTTATCTATTTGTGGACAATTAAAAAATATTTAACGAATATTAATTTGCTTGATTGTCTTTAAACCCATCCAGTAGATGTGTGTAGTGAGAGGGCAAAGGTCGATGGTAGTTATACTTTCCCAAGTGTCGCGAACTTTGTGCTTTCCCCAAATGTCCAGCCAAAACGGAATTTCTCACCTGGAAAAATGCAGTCGAAGTAGATTAGAGATTAGTTTTAGTCCATTTCATTTTAACCCTTTTGGGGAGTTCCTGGGCCCGGGGGTGGGGGGGAGTGCGGAAAGTGCCAGCGGCCATTTTCTCAAGAAGTATTGAAGTTATACCAACCGAACTTGGTATACTAATTAATTAGGGCAATACCAGCTGATCAAAATTCTAATTAGCCTTCTGTGATGTAATATGACGTCACAGGACGACATTTTCGATTTCAGGGCCGCCATCTTGGATTTTTTGAGCCGGTCCAAAAAGTCATCGAAAGCGGACAAAAAAAATGTTTGAAAACGTTAAAAATACATTTGAAATGTACAAATTTATTCTTCTAATACAAAAATAGCCAAAAAAAATTTTGAAAAACATTTTGTGAAAAAGTTTCCCAGACCTGTCACTAAAAAGGCGGTTGCCATGGCAACAGCTTAATTGCGCGGGACAAAAACGGCACGTCAAATGATTCCGCCATAAATTTTAGAAGAAGTCACCAAATATCGTTGCCCGATCTACAACGGCTGGCGAGCTCTAGTGGCTTGAATTTGGCATGGGCACTTTCCGCCCTTCCCTCATTCCCCCCCCCCCCCCCTCCTTCATCCTTCGGGCTAATAGGGTTAAGTTATTAAAGGATTATTATCAACTACTGTGATTCTTTGTGTTTGGTTATTTTCATTGGTGTCGTTCGAGTTTATCTTCGTTTGGTTTTCACCCCTTGGAGGATGACCTCTCCCTCTCCATGACACCACTCGGTTTGACAGCTCTTTAAATTTCGTGAACCCTGAAAATGACAGCTTGCGCAAAGAATCACGGTAGTCGGTCACAAGTGGCTAAGGCCGACCTGATGGTGATATCAACCTCGAATAGTCTGCTTTGTAACGAATTTTATTATACGACATGGCGTTGTAGAGTGCAAATATAAGATGTCACTACATTGTTTACGAACCGGTTTGACCGGTTCAGTGGTTGTCAGTTACTGTCGTGACGGTTGTTCAGTTTGTCAGATCCGAGCTTTTGCAGTTGTAACGAGTTTAAATTTTGCTCTGTCATAAATCGCCTCATTTGTCGTATAATAAACAAATTATTAATTTTTACTCGTCAGTTTTTATCTTTTTTCTCGCCTGAAGGCTCGAAAACATAAATCTGACTCGTAAGAATAACCAACCGTATTATACAACTTAACGCTGAATAACCTAAATGTAATGATTACTCTAACATTCCGCGATCAAATGACTGTAGTTCCATAAGCGTTACGTGGAATACTCAACCTATGTACCCATGAAAACCATTACCGCCCGAAAACTACCTTAATTGTTAAACAAGGACCAGAGATGAAGAATAAACAGACAGAACGGCGCAATAGTTATTATAAGAAATCGATCATCTTCTTTGTTGTATGCTTTGTTCTATAAAGCGTTTCAAGTGACACCATGGCCGCCATATTGAAGTTTTTTTAACCATTGATTTTTAGACACCGCAAACATGACCGCCCTGTTTTGTTTTGTTTTTTGTGTGTGTTTGTGTGTGTGTGTGTGTGTGTGTTTGTGTGTTGTGTCTGTATCTCTCTTAGGGTTAAGTGTAAACGCTCTATCGTTTGACTGTGCACATGCAACACACTGTTGCTAAATTCTCCTAAACTTTTCATATTGGGCTGTTTGCTAATCTCACAACCACACGACTTATTTTGTATTGATGTTATACTGGAAAGACACATGTTGATAAACTGCCGAAACTGCCAAGAAGAGTGAACATGGTCGCACTTTTTTTTGAACAAATAAAGGAGTTCTGGAAGCGAGGGATACTTTTTTTTATTTAGGTTGAGACGGCTCTCCACTCCGCGCGTTTACCCCGACGATCAAACAAATTTATCAAGAAATGTTTTTACTCACCGGGTACATGGCCCGTGTAGTGTGGCACAAGCCCTTTCTGTGGAATGTAGATGGGCTTAGTGTCTACCAGTTTGATGTCTGGTCGCACAATCTTCACTGGTTGCCCTTTCAGCCGCTTGATCCTTGCACATTCGTCGGTAAACTCGCACAGAGCTTTGCTCGTAAATACCGGGTACCCCATCCCCATAAACTTGCGAGACCGAGGCACGAACCCCGTGTATCCTGAAACAGTGTTTATGTAATATCAGTTTTATCATTAAAAACTAGAATACGACCTACTGCAAATAATATTTAGTAGCAGTAGAATTATATATAAACATTCAGTTTTAATTTAGCCACTCTTTTGTACACTGTTTCTGGTGAAGTGCACAAAAATCTGATCGGATATACTGATACCAAGTCGGGAGCGCGCTGTTCTGAGAGTTGGCTGGATATAATTATGTTTTTCTTGTACAACTTGAAAGGTCTTGTTCCTCAATCACCACAAAGCATATAAAGTCATACCTGACATTCTGTACTTGTGCGGATGATCGTTGGGCATGGTATAAGGCGACAGGGAATGTTGTTCTTCTCTAATATTGTAATATTCCTTGGGTTTCTCAGCAATTGGTCGTAGCGGTGTCTTGTACTTAGCGGTAATGAGGGTGTCCTGTGACAGGGTCTCCTGCGCCACAGGCTTCCCAGACTGCAGGTCGGCTATAGTTCGCAAGTCTTGGGTTTTCTTGCGATGCCAATTTTGGTCTGTCTGGAAGTCTGCGATGGCACTGAGACAGGTGTCTGCGTATCGCTTCCCGAAATAGTGTTCACCTTTTGGAATAAAACCTGTCACAAAACATACAAAAACTCGATTTCATTAATAAGCGGAATATTCGAGACAATCAGTAAATGGTCATTAAGTCCTTCTTTGCGTCTTGTCTATCCGCCGCTGAGAGATGATCAAAAGAACGATGTTCCGTACATTTTTCAAAATTTTTTAGCAAACATTGTAAGTGGTTTTAAATAGATCAATTTAATTTGATGTACATGTTCTTTTATTGTTTAAAATTATTGTAAATAGGTGTCCTCAATTGGTAGGCCCAAAGGGGCAAGCTATAAGATAAAAAATACACTAACAACTTGATGATGATAGTGGTGATGATGATGATGATGACGATAATGAGAAGCCTAGCTTTTAGGGAATTTTTAAAGTTGAAAGGGAAAAATGTAACCCAAATCCCAGTAGTTTTGTCTCTTATCACTATCAGTTTAATTTCGAAATCCAATTTCCTAAAAATGCATTCCACTTTTCAGAAAAGTTTTCAGAAGTTTGGAAAATATACTGGTCCTATGGCAGAATCATTTTCAAGGTGGCTGAGGGACAGCGATATGAAGGGAGGAGAGGGGCAGGAAAAGTGCGCCTTTTCCACGATCGCTCGCTGTTTTACTTCCACACCAGTTGTGCAAGGAGTGGAAGAATTATTTTTGTGTATTCAAAAGGACTCTTTCACGGTTTTGCGCATGCTCAGGAATTTATTGACAAAAAGCTGTTTGAAGCTAAAATATTTATAAACAGGGACTGTTCAGACACCAATCTAAGTTTTTCAAGACGTAAATGCTACGGATGGTCTGTTTTAGGGGGCGATTAAGTTGGATTGTAGTTGTTAATTCTTGTGTTCTGCGCCGGAACACAACGCAATAAATTGTTTTTAAATGTATAAAACCTTGGCAGAATTGATCTATTACTGTCTTTTTAGTGGATTAAGAAGTTTTCGTTTGAAATTATTTGGATAAATAACGTAAAATTTTAACTCCTGAAAAACAGAAAATCCATTGATTCAGCCATGAAAGAACCCATTTGACCTGCGACCCAATTTTTTTATTTTGGTACATTCTCTTTGATACCATTGCAGTGTTCTCAAACTAAATGATTGCTTAAGCAAACACTGATCAATACCAAGAACGTTGTCATTTTCTATTTAGTAACTACCGGCACCATACTTCTTTTGAAATAATCCCTCACCTTCTGCCCTGACAAAATAAGTAACAACAATAGAATAAAGACTCCTTCCATCGTAAACTTCCACATTCGCACTTTTATCAGAGCAAACGTCACAAAAACACCGAGGTTCGGATTTTACTAAACTTTAAGAAATTAGTTACAAACAATGTTCGGTTCAAGCTCTTAGTTGGGGCCGAAACTACGAAAATAAGACGAATCTAAGGAAACTTTGAGGCTGAGTTTACCAAAAGTTAGAAACAACAAACCTCGTCAAAAATGAACCGGCCCTTCATAAAAAATATATCAGAAAGTCGCTGAACAATTATTGGGCTTATTTTCGAATTTTATGAAGTATCTTTATACATGAAAGATCTGGCATAAATAGACATATATCGAGGTTTTATAGCTATAAGTCATATATCACGAAAGAATTACAAACATCACAAAGTGCCGTACATGATTACGGTTTTTCGGAACTATTTTTAACATGTTTTTTCTTCTTAAGAGATTGCGGTCGATGTTAAACTTTGAACGATGCGATTTATATTTGTTTTTTTAAACCGATTTTATTTTATAAAGTGGGCATGTATTGTCTTTATCTTGATAAAACGAACAATAAAGTTCACTGCGGGGTCAACGTGAGTAAATTATTAAAAGAAATAATTATGCAGGAAATACAAACTTGCCTGACTCCAAGCTTGCTGCCTTGGAAACGAGCTGTAAACTATTCGAATCAACAGAATGTCACACAACTCACAGCAAAACTATAAAACCCCAAATTATTCGATTACTTCAGTTGTTATGCCGACAGACCTACTCGATAAAGAATTTTAAGGGCAATAGCTAAACCAAATATACCGAGGAAAATACCGAGTATTAAATTTTAAATATTTAATATTCCTGCACACGCATCAAAGGCTCCACGACCGGGAAATATCGAAGAACTATTTTATAATAAACCATCTGATAGCCGAATATACAATAATTTTATCGCACAACTACTGAATTAGAACGGGGAATTACACTGTTAGCCAGAAGAACAAGTTTTAAAGCCGCGATATTGTAGCGAATAAAACAGCGACTTTAATATTCGATATTCGGCTTAAAAGATTAACATATCAAAAGGCGAACAGCAGCTTATAGTTATAGTAAGACTAAGCGGTATTTTCTTGGCGCACATACCAGTATAGCCAGGGACCATCTGGTCAGAGAGTTTTTGGTCTCCGAGGTCGAAGGAACGTGGTGCAACAATGGTTTTTCTGCCATCAAGTTTGGCTGGCGGGCGCGGAACATATGACGATAGTACGGCTTGGTCAGAGCTCGCTACTCTGGGATCGGTCAACAACGAACAAGTTGTCCTGCCAAAGGTTTCTCCAATTTGATACTTGAATTGAGGGCAATATCCACAATATCTAAGAGATTGAAGACAAGAAACTCACGATGTTGTATTTTAGGGATGGGACTAAATTAATACAGTAATAAAATTCCGGTTGCTTCTAAGTGGATCAACACTCAGCAGCCAGCTCTGAAACTAGAATCTATCAAAGAGAAACATCATGTTAGTGAATTTCACTGTACCCTGGAATGTGGTAGGGATCTGGAGTCATAAGCGTTGATTTCTTCTTTCTTTCAAATTTCCCTTCCATTTCTGTTTATGTACGAGTGGTATTTTGGTTAAGTGGCGTTGTTGTTACGGTCGGTCGCGACAATGGAAACATGTTCTGTGCGAAGCGTAATTGACGTTACGCAGTAATTGACCAATCATCATTGTTTTCCTAATTGTCTGAAAAGCCAGCCTGCGCGCGAGCTCGCATGGGAATTCGATTTACAAATACGTAATCCGCAGAAAATCTAGTGAATGGCATAATTAGCGCATACAACGAATTTACTTTTAGCGTTACAAAAGACAAGAAGGGCTTTGTTATTTTTCTTTGTTTTTCAAAGAGAATAATCAATGTTTTCGGCGACCTCACGACAGCATATTAAATTGGGCTTTCCTGAAAACTCCGAAACACTGAAGGACTTGAGGGCTCCGTTTCGCCTTCACACTAATCCGTAATCGGCCTGTTTTGAAAAACTTCATGGAAATAGGTTTTTTTTCAAATACTAATTTCATAGTATTTGGGAGCAAAAAATGTCCCCTAACCTAGTTCTTCCTTAACCCCCGGAACTTTCTTCTGTATTTCTTTGGCTGTGAAATTAACTCGAACCCGCGGTATAAACACGAACCTCACGCTAACTCGAAGTGATTTTGTTTTCCCTTCGGGTCATTTTCTTTATAATTTTACCCTCGATAACTCGAACTCTCGCTCGTACGTTTTTATTTCCCTTGAAGGTTCGAGTTATCGGAAGCCAACTGTACTTTTTAAAAAATGACTTAAAATGGGGCCGGGAT
>JANSTQ010150100.1:0-11824 GCA_026167885.1 Bergia puertoricense
TTATAAGAATGGTTTAAGCAATCCACCAGCATCTTTCCAATTACCAATATGATCCCAAAAAGATTTATAAAATTCTACTGTTAAGCCGTTGTTTCCAGGGGTTCTGCTATTTTTGAATGACGATAACACATTTAAACATTCGGTAACTGTTAGCTTTCCTTCACAAAGGTTTTTCATAGAATTTGACAGTTTCGGAACTTTAGGACTGTTTAAAAAAGAGCATGATAATTCATCCACTGGGACATCTGATTTGTCATTGTAGAGGTTGGAGTAGGACGACTTAATTTCATTCAAAATAGTCTTTGGATTTGTAGCCGTGACCTCATTTTGCAGTAGCAGTTTTCTTTCTGAACTTTTCTTTTTCCTAGAATTTTCAAGATTTAAGAAATACTTATTATTTTTTTCACCTTTTTCATTCCAAGTTGCTCTGGAGCAGATGATAGATCCTTTTACTATGTAATCATATTCTTTCTCATATTCAGCTTTAGTCTCTTCTAGAATCTTTAAGTTTTCTACTGTGGGTGAGATTGAACAAAACTCTTCATCATTTTTATAAAAAAAAGTTTTGCTCAATTTTTTGTAATTTTTCTAATTTGTTTCTAGCTACTTCTTTACTATATTTTATGGTATACTGTCGAATTTTGTACTTCAACCGATCCCAACGAACTCGTATATCATTTACTTCACTCACTTCTACGAGCCACTCTGATAAATTGTTGACTATATGGTCAATGAATTTGTCGTCATTTAGCAAGCTGTTGTTAAATTTCCAAAAGAGGGACTTCTTTCCTGTTCACTCAAGGTGTTCACCTCTAGGGTGATTGCTGAGTGATCAGTTTTGATAGCAGTAACAATATTAGTTTTGTCGACATCATCTTGTAAAGAATTGCTTGTTAACCAAAAATCCAGATGGCGCTGGACTAGTTGTTTTTGTCTCCACGTAAATCTTTTAACGTCGGGATTTCTAATTCGCCAAATGTCAATCAGTTCATGTTCCAACACAATGTCTTCTGCTATTTTCACCGAACTTTTATACGCAGGGTTTCCGCCCGAGCAGTCTAACTTTTGGTCTAGCGTCAGATTAAAATCGCCTGAGCCGATAATGATCTTGTAGTCTTTTAATTAATTTTAACAATTTTTTTAAAAAAAATAGGTTTCGCTCAGTTATCTTTTTTGGGGCATAAATATTAACTAATAAAAATAGTGTGTCCTGAATTAATGCTTCCATGCAAATGAACCTTCCCTCTTCATCTGCTCATAAGGATTTTAGTTTAAAATCTAAAGACTTGCGAACAAGCACAGCAACTCCACAGCTGTGACCAGATCCGTGTGAAAAAGATATGTCACTATGCCATTGTTTTTCCCATTGATTTTCAACTTCCTCCGTGCTGTATGTTTCTCGTAGAAAACATATATCAGCTTTTTGTTTTTCCAGCCAATTAAAAATTGCTTTTCGTTTTTCAATTTAAGTGCGAACTCCCCGAACATTCAATGATAGTATTTTAAACTAAACATTAAGCCTATTCATTAAGTGTTAAATTTCCAACAACGAATTGAGCAAGATGTTAGCCGACACTCAGAGAGTTGCAATGATTTCTCAACCTACAATCTAAATAACTATACCCGCTAACAGTAAATGAACAACGAAACAAGCAATGACAACACTCACAACGCATAATCAACGCACACATACAAAACAAAACGCCTATATAACAATAACTATTATAATCAAAGCTTATCAAAGCCGTAGCCAGAGTAAAATCTGTTACGCTACGTATGCCTGAGCCTTGCATCTCGGAGTTCTGATTTAATTCAATGTCCCAAGAGTACTCGCAATATACACGTAGAAACACTATTTTAACGTGAATTAATTAAATCTAACAAAAATAGAAATTTTAGATTTTTTGCGGAAACAAAAAAGACAGTGTACAGTACTGTATTTTGAATGCTAGAAGAACTCACACACGCACAAAAGAAAACCCACTGAATTTTTGAACTATATTCTATCCAAGAGGAACCCAAAATATAACTATAAACTTAGCTTATGCAACGTCCGTCAACAATGAGCCTGTATCGCTCTGCTTTACTGAAGAATGCCTGCTTCCCTTCTTTCCTTGCTTCCACCATCTTTGGAATTTGGGGTTTCTGCAGCTCGATAACTCTTCTCGGGAGGTCTTGACAAATGTTGAAGCCCGACTCTTTGCTCCGGTCCTTTCTCCGTTGCATTATCTGTACCACATCGGGATAATTTGAAAATCTTGCAATAATGGGTCTCGGTGTGCCGTTTCCCTTTGGTTTTCCTAAGCGATGGACCCTTCAATGGAATTTGACACATTCAGCCAGAGGCAACTCCAGCTCGTCGTCCAAAAAATCTTTGAGTATACAGTCTGTCATGTCTTCACTGCCTTCAAAAAATTCTTTTTCTAGAATTCTGTAGAACGCAAGGTTTTCCCTTCTCTGGTACACTTCCAGATTTAATAATTTTTTCTCCAGACTTTGAAATTCTGCTCTCGTTTTCATATTTCTTCTTTCTGTATCTTTCTCACATCTTCAAACTCCTTTTCCATAAATTCTATGCCGTCTTTAATTTTGCACGTTTTATCTTCTACTCTTTTCAGTTCCAAATCTAAATGGTTGACTTCTTGTTTAAATCTTTCATTCCTTTAATTCGCCACTCGATATCTTCTAGCTTTGCCATTTTGTTGAGAATCAAATCGAGTTTCTCTCCCATTCCTTGCACCATGCTCAACGCCGAGTCAACGATGCCCTCCTCTTCTTGTTCTGTGCTACCCTGGTCAACTCTTATCCTCGAGTGTTCTGGGGAGAGTGCCTCTTGTCTTCCTTTCAAAAAATTTACGATGTTTCCTTCACGTTTTTCCATTTAGTTCAAAAGAAACGCGAGAGCTCTTCGTTGGCACGTCTTTACCGCTCCGTAGCTCAACCCAGTTGATTGTTTTAAATCTTCGCCGTCGGAAGTTTTAAGGTGCTGACGTTTCGAGTGTTAGCCCTTCGTCAGAGCAAATTACTCAAATATAATTCACTCGAAATGTAAGCACCTTAAAACTTACGACGGCAAAGGTTTAAAACAATCAACTTTTTAGTTGATCGCAAAGTAGCTATTGTACTTACTCACTAACGCACTGAACAGTTTTAATAATTTTTATTTTGCTCGCTAAAATTCATAGTTGTGAGAAAAAGTCCGTAAAACCGAAAATATAAGAAGTCTGACCTGACTGACAAAAAAAAAATGATCAGTGATCATTCTGCGGCTTGAGGATTTCCTGTATTTAGCTGCATGTGTTTTGAAAAGGAAGGTACATAAATCACTAGGGATTCTTGTACTACCGGGGGGGTGGTACACAAATCACTGTGACACCGCCGAAGTGTTCGTTCATGAGAACCTAGCAGAATACCTCGGAGAGCACTTACACGCATTTTTAGAAAGAACAGGAAGTTACGACAATTTGCTCGAAAAGTTATTTCAAGAAATTTTCGAAAAATCGTCAAATATTCATCACTTTACAAGTGTTGTTGCTTTTGAACGTGCAAGCATGTACGGATATAATATTTGCTACAGTAGCAAAAGGAATACGGTACTTTAATTTCGAGACTAAACGCAAGGAAAAAATTAATGTATTGGGACAAGTCCAAGAAATTCATCCAATCATTGCAAGCGAAAACTGCAAAAACTGAGAACAACATGTACAATAAATCTACCAAGTCTTAGTGCCTATTGCCATGTAAAATCTGCTGGGAACTGTGTGGTTCCAGGTCTGATGAGCTGGTATTGAAAAGGGTAAAATAATAAGGGCTAAGGCTTTAGTAAAGGTGACAGGGGCTACCATTGTGCCAGGGGGGGGATTGGTGGTCAAGGGAGGGGTGACGATTAAATGTCATGGTTTTCATGACAACCAGTTTACCAACAGCAACAAGTAAAGTAATGTGTTTTTTATATTTGGAAAAGAAAGCACGTACTTTATGAAAGTCAAAAAATTGTGTTAAGGTGATATGGGAGAGACACGGGGATGTTTTTGGATTCTTCTGTTGTACTGTAGCACAATCGCTTATAATTTCATTCACTACAACTTCCCTCGCTTGGAAAATCATAGAGAACATGCGGCGAAGGAAATAAAGTGTCTGCATTGGAGGCTACAATGTATATTATGCAGTACTTAGATTTATAGTGTCAATTTGCCTTGGCGATGGTTTGACATTGATTTTATTAAGCTACGACTTTAATAACGCAAAACAAATAATTGTCTCCATCGACCGTTGTGCTGTATAGTGTTTTAGAACAGAAGTGAAGAGCAGTTACCTTGCCAGTTCAAGTCATTATAAATTTTTAATAAAACTATTTATATCTTGGAATACGCACACATTGACACATTTGGCTACTCAAGCACGTACATATTTGTCCTAACTGTTTTTCGATGCTCAACTTATCCCATGTTATCGATTTCATGAACTAACCTAATATGTGATTCACTGAATAGCATCATCAACAGTGTTTGGAACTGGAATCCCTCCTGGTCTTAGAAGAGCGACTAATGATTGTGGTTCATCACTGTAACGTCTTGGGGGATTCTTGGAATACAGCTATGTCATCAGACTCGACCAGAGTACCATTAGATAGTTGTGGGTTCCATAAAGCTCGGGCGTGAAATACATAACATCTGATTTTCCTGACAGACATCCTACATTACGGTTGTTTCTGATTATATGAATACTCCAGTCTTTCGCTTGCTTATAAAGCTCAGCTTGTAAGATAGCCATAAAACAGTCCATAAACACTCAACGTGAACAGGATTGAGACTACTGTATATAACTCTATCTCAAAAATCTTTGGAAAAATGTATCTCCCAATCAGTGCACTCTTTCCTCAGAATTCCCCACCATGCCTCTATTCACTGGTTGGCCGTACTTTTTCCGTATATAAAGCTTTTATAGGGCCTGTCAATGTGTCGTTACAACCCCCGTAAAAAAAAGGAGTGCAAAAACGCAAGCCCTACTCCTAAATCACAGTGCAATACCCTGGGAACCAATCCAAGCTGTCTGACACAGTCAAGGTAATAAGATGCAACTACGTTGGGGTCGTTGTTGGTAGGCGATACCTCTAGCCACAAAATTCGCTTACTGTGTCCATCCATGGTAGCGTTAATTGCAAACCTAAGCTTATCATGTCCATCTGTGTGCCATTTAAAACCTGGACCTGGCACGGATTACTTTCTTCGAAAAAGTCAATGCCCTTTTCGTCTTTCTGCTCCCTCTTGGTCAATTGCTCTTATCAAGTGAAGAACCGTGTCTCTTTTTACTCTCAGTTGATGATCACGTACCAGCCATTTCCACATTACTCGATATCCAATACAATGTCCACTGTTCTGAAGTTCTTTTAATACTATAGCAATCAGCAAATGCAGAGGTGACAAGCAAGTAATCAAAACTGAACACAAATCAAATTTGAAACACGTCCAGTGGGTTCAATCAAATTCCTAATTGTGTCCTAAACAATCAAAACTAAAAACAACAACGATGAACAAGAATTATATGCGGTTATTGTCAAATAACCTCTAAAAACTGATTTATGGAGAGCGTAATGACTTGAACGGAAGAACACATAATAGCCTGATCTCCACCATTTATAGCTGAATGCACACGGTTCGGGCCAGCCACGTGATTATCCTTGCATCATGAAGCTTACGTCATACTGCAAATTTGCAAAACCAAAAAAGTGCGAAAACTGGAAATTTGCAAGCTGGAAAGGTGTGAAAACTGCAAGTTTGCAAACCAGAAAAGAGTGAAAACTGCAAATTTGCAAACCAGGAAAGTGTGAAAACTGCAAATTTGCAAACCAGGAAAGAGTGAAAACTGCAAATTTGCAAGCTGGAAAAGGCGAAAACTGCAAATTTACAAGCTGGAAAATGCCCCTCCAGGGCTTCCATAGTATATTTCCGAACCCTGTTTTTCGGTGGATTATTTTTCCGCCATATTTGACTGAGTAACCTGGCGCAAACTGTCTCGTGCCCAGTTCGCTGTATTTTTTTTTATGATTTTGATCAAATCCCAGCTCACTGAGTCTTCTTTTACGTTGATAGTCAATTTCAATTCCATAAAATTCCGAAAGGGGAAAAAAGAACAATAATTTATAATAAAAACGTAAAAAAAAAAGAACAAGGAAAAAAGGTACCGCATTAAGTTTCGAACCGGGAACATTTGCAATTAAACAGTCGTTGAGCGCAAATCGTACCACTATGCCATCGTACTTCCGATACTTTCAGGGGCTTGTTTTGTATATTTTATGACGCAATTCGGCAAAATGGTGTGATTTGTGCTCTACGAATGTCATTTCAAAATGCAAATCTTCCCGGTTCGAAATCTAACATGGTCATTTTTTTTCTCGTTCTTTTTTTTACATTTTTATTATAAACTATTTTACTTTTTTTCCCTTTCAGAATTTTATGGAATTGAAATTGGGGATTTGATCAAAATCATAAAAGAAAATACAGCAAACTGGGCTCGAGACAGTTGGCGCCACGTTACTCAGTCAAATATGGCGGGAAAATAATCCAACGAAAAACAGGGTTCGGAAATATACAGTGTCAGGCTATGAAAGTTAAGTTGCAACAAAATGTTTTTCGCCTAAGTTAAAAATTGGGGTGTCTTAGGGTCTTCGTTTTGTAGGTCTTAGATTTATAGACACCCCTCCATGAGTTGGTTGCAACTTATCAAAAACACACCCACTCTAAAACATGTAGAAAATACAAATACCATGCAGGTTTAATTTTGGTCAGTTTTTCACAGACAAAACAATTGTAGCAGAGCCTTTGTCAAATGAGTTATGTGAAGAGGTGAAAACTGGCATTCTCACTAGACGAGCTAGTATTCTTCTGGCACTGTAAAGTGTAAAATTCATGAGATTTTGAACCCAAGTAAATCAGAATATAACCCAAGCTTAACTACTGCACAAGTTCTGGCAACTGCTGACATATCGGAAGAAGAATATTACTGGGCTTTGTCTGTTTCTGCTGATTCTGATTATGAGTTACATCTAAAGCGATCAACAGACAGCTGTTTCATTAATAACTACAAATGTTGACTTGCAGCCAGTGTTTAGTCACTACAAATGCATAACATATGTCTGTTCTTATTTCTCAAAGGATGAAACTGAATGTTCACAGGCTGTCACAAATGCAGCAAAGGAATCAAGAAATTCAAATTTGAGTGTCAGAGACAGTTTGAGAAAAATAGATGCTGCCTTCCTCTCTACAAGAGAAGTGAGTGCACAAGAATGTGTGTAACGATGCATGACAGAACTTTGGTTGAGGAAATCATTTCCAAAAACAATATTTGTGAGCACTGATTTGCCACAAAATAGATTGCGTATACCAAAGAGCCAAGATGAACTTGATGAATTGGAAGATGATAGACAAATACAGATATCTTTAAGTCAAACTTTGAACGTTGCTGTAATAGACCAACTTCAATTGCTTCTGTTGATAGATTATGTCTAGCAGAATTTGCCTCTTACTTTTAAAAAGATTATGCCAATCGAGATGAAATAAATGATGCACAGCCAGATGTTCTTACCGACACTGTTGCTGAATTACAGTATACCGGTACTGCAGCAGAATTTCCAAAAATAATAAGATTAATAGACACCAGTGAAATTATGAAGTGCAGAAAAATTGGAGCTGCTATCAGGTTTCATACGCCAAACAAACAAAAAGAACCCGAAAAGTTTTTTCATCACTTACTTATGTTGTGTTTTCCTTGGCGAGATGAACTTGTAGACCTAATTGGCACACAAGAAACATATGCATCCAAGTTCTATGAACCAGAAGTGCAAGCTATTGTTGATTTAAACAGAGTGAAGTTTGAACCTGATACTGAAGCAGTGGCAGAAGCTCTTGAACTTCTAAGAAATGATGACCTTGGTAGTTTACACTCGTATGATTCTCTTAATAATCAACAGAATGAAGACATGCGATCCGAATGGCAAGATAATTCACCACTTGATGAATCTTTTAATGAGCAATCACCTGAACATCTTGCACAGGCAGTTAAGCCTGTACAGTCCAGACAACCATCTGTTGCTGTTGTCAGTCATAACCAACCTGTGGATATTTCAGATGACCTTCTTCGAGAGTCAGTAAGATCTCTAAATACTGTAACTAACAACGCTGTGCTTATGACACTGTTTTGACCTCGTGTAGAAGTAAGGTGATGAACATGAATAGCCTGCAACCAGACCAGATAGAGCCATTGAATCTGTTTATCACAGGCGGAGCTGACACGGGAAAAAGTCACACTATTAAAGCAATTTTTCATACTGCAGTAAAAACATTTAGACATGCTACATGAAAGCCAGAAATGACCACAGTTCTCTTGGTAGCTTCAAAGAGATTGCAGGTGTAAACATTTTGAATGGAACAACTATCAACTCTGCTTTAGCAATTCCTAAAGATGTTGGAGATACACTACCTGCTACATGTATGTCTGACCAAAAGAAAGCACAATTATGAATGTCTCTGGCACAGCTGAAGCTGATAATAATTGATGAGGTTTCTATGGTTACAAATAGAACATTACTCAACATTCACCCGAGGCTAAAAGAAATCTTTGTCACATCAAACTCTAAGCTGTTTGCTGGTGTTAGTATACTTGCTGTTGGCGATCTGTATCAACTGCCACCAATACGAAAGAAGCCTATTTTTGAAAGTTACAAGAATAATGGTTACAATTTATGTCCTCCATGGCACGTTTTTAAGATGATTGAACTCATTGAAATAATGAGGAAGAAAGATGATAGTGAATTCACTGCTTTTTTAAATAGAATTAGGACTGCATCACAAAGTCAAGTTGACATTAAATGTCTTCAGAGTAAATCAGTATCACTATCAGATGATAATTATCCAACAGATGCACTACATATATGGGCTGAGAATAAGCCTGTCGATGAACATAACACAAAACACTTGCAAAATCATCCTACACCACAGTTTGTGCTTAAAGCAGTTGATCAGTATCCAGCACATGTTACAAAGCAAGATATATTGATAAAGAACTTGCCAAAGGCCGCTCTGAAACAGGTGGTATAGATTCTGTAGTATTTATGAAAGAAGACGCAAGAGTAATACTCACCGCAAATATTGATATTGCAGACAGACTGATAAATGGCCAGATGGGTAGAACTGTTAAAATTGCTGTTGACCATGACACTAACAAGCCAACTGCACTCTATGTTAAATTTGATGATGATAAAGCTGGTAACATTGCAATAGATAAGTCCACAGACTCTTACGCTAAACAAAACAGAGTTTTTCCTACTGTGCCAATGCTGGCTAAAATTAAGGTAAGGAAAAGCAAAGCCTCATCTCCAGAGATACAAAGAGTACAATTTCCTCTCACCTTAGCTTGGGCATGCACTGTTCACAAAGTTCAAGGATTAACATTAGAAAACACTGTTGTTAGTCTTGAATTGTTTAGACAAAGATCATTTAATTATGGACAAATATATGTGACATTGAGTCGTGCAAAATCTTTAGCAGGAGTCCACATTCTTGGAAGTATTGTTAGTAAACATATACGGACAAATCCTCGAGTGCATCAAGAGTATCAAAGACTGAGAGATGTATCACTAGGAGCTGTCAAAACACAGGGGCAACCAGCAAACTTGTTTAAAAATGACTCACTTGTGTATATCTCTCTGCTAAATGTGCGATCTCTTTCAAAACACAGCATGCATTGATGTTAAATGTGATCCAACTATTTTCAATTCAGACTTGTTGCTATTCACGGAAACACAATTGAAACCAACTGACAAGTTTAACAGTTTGTTCCAGAAACACCGGGTTGAAGTATCAGGTTATGAATATTTCCTTCTGTAAATGCACTCAAGTTTATTATTTCCAGCACTAAATCACTCAAAAGGAAAACAGTTTTTTACTCTATCGAAAACATAGCTGTAACAAGCAACAATATGTAGACTAACTAAAGCACATTCTTACTCACAATTCTATTGATATGATTCTTGGCGATTTTAATATTAACTACTTGAATGATGGTGAAAGTAAAGAACTAAAGACATTGAATGATGCAGACCATACTTCAATATTCACAAATTGTACAAACCCCTATGTTAAACTTTGTTTCATCTAGAAGTTTAATAGATCACATCTATATCAATAATGATATGTTCAGTATTGTTCAGAACTCTTTTGTCAGTGTATACTATTCTGATCATGAAGCAATCAAAGTATCTCTGAACCTCATCTGATTGTCTCTTCACAGTTTTCATAGTGTGTACAATTTTTCAAAAGTTTCAAATATTTGTATTACAATATTTGGCTTTCACGTATAGCATACTGAGAGATCAAATAAAACAAGGATGTTGCATTTGAGCCCTTTGCACTCGTTAGAATGTTAATTAAATAGTTCGTTTTTAAACTTATACATTTCCTAAAAATAAGTTGGGACAATGTTGCTTTTCATCTTGGAGACTTTTTGAGTGGATGATGAATTCCTATACTTTCACAACCAATCACCTTATTTTACTAATACTGTAAGGCAAGGATAGATGATAGTAAAGCTTGGATTGGAAAGGGTTAAATTGCTAAAGAAATGGCTTTAGTTCTTATATTGAAAGGGTTAAATTGTTCTAATTAGACACTGTAGTGAGATTAATTGAATGAAATATTTGGACACAATTTTTTAACAAGGATACCTATTGTAAATTCACATTTTGATATTCAGAATATGATAAATTCTGATAGTCACTAACAAGGATCTCTCTATGAGCCCTTGGGTCACCTTGACCCACAAAGGCAACTTCCTGCCCCTAATTTCTCTATATAAGGTAAGTATTTAGAAATATTGTTCCTTAACTGACTGCCCTAGTAGGTACTTAGTTTAGAGGATTCAATTTAATGTGTCAAAAAGTATAATAATGTATAGATTTTAATCTCTTGTAGAACTGGATGGCATTAAAGTATGGAAAATATACAAGATGAAAGAGTTGAAGAACTCCTGAGAGACAAGTTGCCAGCTGATATCCTACCTATTGCAACAAAGTTTCTCCTCAGTCAGAGTTACATGTATATGTACATACTTGTAACAAGAAAATAGCCACATGCAAATATTGGGCATAATATACTCTGTTTTGCAAGCTTTGTAGTCAGACTATGGCATCTGCTACATTAATTCAAATTGGAACCAGTTCATGGTATCACAGGAACCTACACAGAACCAAATGCTGTTATTGGGCATGCCATTCTGTTTCACAAGCTTTGTGGTCAACAGTATCAGCTACATTAAAACTGGGACCATTATGTGATATTGCAAGACAACACAGTAAGCCTGGTGAAATACTGTTTAATATGAGAAATGTTACAAGATTTTTTAGTAAAACTACAGGTGATATCAGCTACACTAATACTGAAACCAACTGTCATACATGTGGTTGGATTATGGGACAGTCTAAAGAAAACTTTGCCAAATTATGTTATTGGAGATAGAGCAATATTGCAAATGCTGTTGCAATGCTGTAAGATTTTAGAATTTCACAAAATCATTCTACTCCCAGCTGACAGTTGTTATATCAAGGACATTAAATCTGGTGGCAGTAAATAAAGTACTTTGTTTTGACAGTTTTAAGGAACCCTGATATGTTTTGAATATTAATGCGTTATTTAGTGCAACTTTCTTTACAAACTGACATCAAGTGATTTTGTGAGTTCTGAAATGACAAAATAAACTTAGGCATAAATCTGCTTCTTCAATAGTTTTTGTAGTAATTTTATAAGTACTGGGAGGGGGTCGTAGGGGAATG
>JANSTQ010150112.1:0-11823 GCA_026167885.1 Bergia puertoricense
CCCTTCCTGCCCGCCGGGACAGCGATGTTAGTCAGTACAGCAGCGATGTCCCCACTCTCCCCACCTTGGTCCTTGGAGAGAGAGGAGGAGCCGGATTTCATTTGACCGGTGCATAAGCGTAGTAGTAGGCCTACTTCGGGTCCTTAAATTACATTAAGTCGCCTTAAGTCGTACTAAGTTGCACTTAGTCGCCTTAAGTTGCACCAAGTCGCCCCAACTTGTGCCGTGATTTCAAACATTTTTTGCTTAAGTCGCCTAAATTGCCTTCAATTACCCAAAGTTGCATTGATTTACTTTAGGTTGCCTTAAGTCGCCCTAACTTGCGATAAGTTGCAATAAGTCACAGCGACTTAAAGACCCGCAGTGGGTCTCACAGTGCCATAACTTAGCCCAGTAAATCTGTTTGTGCAGAACGGTAAAAGCACGGTCAAATCATTTAGACAAAATGCCAACACCACGCTCATCACCAAACCAGTTGCAAGATAATTGTAATATAGGAGTATCTAAGATATTGTGTGACAATATATTGTTTTTATATCGCAACTGAAGACGTCAACTTTGCTTACTTTACATTCTGAGGAACTGATACATCAATGCTTTGATTGTTTCCTCAGACCGCCATTTTGACATGTGTTCAGTCCCGCATTTATTGATACATAAAACACAATTAAGTGTATGTACAAGGGTGGTTAAGTACCCCTATTTTCATGGGTCCGTGTATGTTCTTATAAATTTCTATCTTTTCGTGCCGTGGGCCCCAGGGCCCAATCAGGTTGAGCATAGTCGCCTTTCCGGCGAAATGGAACGACTGACAAAACGTCGTCAATTTATCCGGCATTTCAGACTGGTAGAGTAAAGAAACGGTTATCCATGGAATTTAACTTCACCAAATTAGGTTTGCCTTTTTTAAAAAAAAATTTTTAGGCCAAGCTTTCGTCCAGCTAAGTCCGAAAAATCGGTTATTTCAATAATTTCAACATCCAGAAACCAAAACAGGGAGTCATTAGAAACTGGAAACAGGACCTTCGGGGACCTGGAATGTCGATCGAAGCTGGCTGCGACTTTTAAGGCGAAAAGGACTGGCTTAATTTCTTGATGGTTTGTGAAGGACGTACAGGAAACATGAAAATTGCTAGTAGCTTACCGCCCTCGGCGTGTTGTGTACACATCACCATCGTGCAAGTTTGACCTTACCAGATATCGCGCCAAATGGAATTGTGCTCGGTGTGCAGTTAAAGCGCGATATATAAACCAGGCCTAATTTAGAATCCAAAGCAAACTTCGCTACAAACTTGTTTTTCAAGGGAGGAAAGCGCGATTAAGGAAATAAGACGGCTGCTTTTGCAATCTATCGTGAAGCCGAACTGTATGTGAGCTAGTGCTATTTATCAACCTTTAATTTCAGCGCCAAACACGATATATGATATCTGTCACCATACTTTTCTTTTGAACAAGTTTGGAGAAAAATGCAATTAATCTTGAAGAATTTGTTATATGTAATCAGCAACTTAATTCTCATAGCAGAATTACTTATTTTGTATCGATACTGTAAGGAGAAGATAGATATTGATAAATCTTCAAACTAACTAAACCTGCCCTTAAAATATATCCGCCGCACGGCATGTTTTTAAAAATTCCTGGATAATTGTCATAAAGCTGTCGCATTTTGAAATGTAGACCGAGCTGTAGGAGACAAACAATTGGGAATTTAATCAAATTGAGAAAACTTAATTACCGCTTGTTTGATGTTTATAAATGTACTAACAAAAAATGATAAAATCTAATAAATTATGAAAGAGCGTGAACATTTTCAAAAATTAATCTATTTTCGTAACTTGCAATGCGGTGAGTAAATTCCCTCTATAAAAATTTTGAGATAGAAGAGAAAACTTGAGCGACAGAAGATTATGCTGTATTTTCTTTTAAAAAAAATTACAGTGTTGCTATGGTTACAGCGTCACACCAAAAATTTTTGCATCACCAACTACAAAGTGACTCGTGCAGCTATCTAAGAAATCCCGTTAAAAGTAACTGTAGTTATTAACAGAGAGAGTAGTTTTAAGAGTTATTTAAATAAAATCTCACTTTTCTAGTTAAATGAGTTAAAAAATGAAGAAGAAACAGAAGAATTATGAGATTTATCCGGTTGTCTCTTCCACCAGCATTATTCAAATGAACGCGTTTCTTTTTGAATAATTAAGCAGAGTTACGTGCGCATTCCAAGGTTAGATCGCATCTTTGCTTCACATACACTGGCGTCAAATTCCACCTATGCCAAATCCACTTTATTTTCTTTACCTTGAAGAGAGTTTTTCTCTTTTAAATTTATTCACAACTCGCGTTTTCCAGGTTTTCTAATTTGCACCGTAGTCTAAACATTAAACATAGAGACTAGAGCTCTTTGACATTACTTTTGAAATTCCCAGGAATTTCACTAACCGTGGTGCCGGAGGTTCCAGGGCCCTTGCCAGAGCAGATTTTTGCGACAAGATCATCATAATTTCCTTTTCTCTTCTCCGCACACAGCTCCAACGCCTTCTTGAATTGCTGGAAGTTGATCTTTCGCTCAGTTTTCCTTTTGAGTTAAACAAAAAAGTGAAGCGGTTTGATATTTGTAACAAATTTATAAAATATACAACTGCAACTTGTAACGTCTCCAAAAGCTGATCTCCTTACGAGTTTTATTTTGTTTACTACAAGAGTGCGAACTCAAACTAAAGCTTAGACATAATATCAAAAGCACAAAAGAAGAACGAACCGTGAAGCATGGAATAGAAATTTACAGATTGAACCTAAATTACTCAAAGTTGACTAATCATTTGCTTGAAAATTCCTCTCAATCTCAGTGGTGGTTTTAGCTATCAATGTTAGCATTTGCTTTTCTTAAAGACTGGGAAGCTTTACAAAGTTCGATTTTTCTTTTGTGCAGGGCATATCAAAGATAATCTGATAAATTTGTGGTTCTGTAGTTAATTTCGCCATTGGCTGTGCCGTCTCTATTTCCGTTTCAATTTATTCACAAAGTATAAGTAGCGAGTGAAACAACAGTTAAAGCAATTATTCTCAAGATTTTTTAATTGAAAGTTATTTTATCAATAGCACTTACGCTTTAACCTCCGGTCTGTTAAAAATGATGTCCGTGTCGGTGCTAGTGAAAGACTTCGTGTACAGCTTCAGGTCTTTAAAGAGCTTGTTGAACTTAGCGTTATCCATCATCGCAGCACCACCTTTAGCTCCGGCTCCAAAAGCACAGAAAGAGTTGAAAATCGTTTCGAGTTCACTGTCTGACATTTTTTAAAAAGAATCTTAGTCGAAAATGTTTCCTGACTTTAAAAGTTGGGCTTTGCAGAGAGATAAACTGCTTCCTCCTGAGCTTGCAAGAGTGCAATGAAAAACATCAACAAATTATAAAAGCAGCTGTAGAGAAACGAAGAGAGGGCGTGACAATAACATACGAGCTATGTACTCCCATTGGTTGTCACAAGCGTCGTTTTTAAAAATCGTAAGAGTGATTAGCATCTCGAAGTGTCAGTCACCGTCTGTAACCTTCACCGAATAACGCAATTTAAGATAACACTTCAATGACACTTATTATCAATTTTCACTTTTAACAAAAACACTATATCTCACTTGAATAAAATCTTGAGTTTAGCAGCTGAGACGATACGCAATCACAAATTTAAGCTCTACATACTTTAACTTTTTGCGCTTAAACCAATAATTTTAAAAGTTTGTGTACATTCGTGTGTCTCGAGGATTCAGGAATTATGAAAAGATTAGCATAACAAAGTCCTGTCGCTTGGTTGTTCGTTTTGTCTGGTAAATTTCCTTCACTTCAGTGCTTGGAATGCGCTCGTTCACCCGAGGCGAGGTACAAAAATATTGTTAGAAGAATAGTTATTTTCCTTCACATCCTATCGAGAAAGCCAACCATTTTTGTCAGTTTTAAGAGCTGACATCCTCAAAAGCTAAAACGTGGATTAACACAATGGAACAAACTGTCACAATCTTGGTCCTATGTATCTATAAAATGTTCCAAAAAAAAATTACCGTTGAGGTTTTTTGGTTGTCAAAATTTGCAGATTGCCAGATGACAAGTTTCTGTTTTTGTAAAATGCTCGTGACCTTCACAAAAGATAACCTCGTTCCCTGTACCTCGTTCGCTAGAAAGGTATCCTGGGAACGAGGTTGCACAAAAGAGAAACTTGCGGATATCGCACGAAAACTGCCAGAAAGTGAGAAAAATATAGGTACTTAACCTCACGTGCCACTGATGCGTTACGTTATTATACACGATGAACAGAATACGTCCTCGAAGTAATACAAAACACGATATGCTACGATTTGTCGGCCCTATTGTGAGCTGTTAATTAGGTTTTAGAAAATATAACAAAACGTAGCCTTTGAGCGTAAGGAGACACTCTGTTTTAATAACGTCTAATTTTGGACCGAGGCTGGGTTAGGGCTGGACGTTCTTATTTTTTTTTTGCGATTTAAGCCTCAAAACGTTTTTCAGATGTTCCTAAAATAGAATGGGTTTCAGTGCAAAAGAGCATTATTTGTAGCTGATATTTTGTAATAACAAACGACGTAATGAAATGGATTTCTTTGTTTTGCATCACGTTGACCTTTGGGTCAAGTTGGACTGTATAAATTACCATCTAAAAACAGGTAGAATAAAATTCAACCTAAGCTATGTTCATAATATGTTCTTAAAGTTTACCTATTTTCAGTCTTTTTATGACGATCTTATACAAGAGGTTATTTTTATAAAGAAAAAGTTTTACTATACATACAACAAGAACGTTTTATTAACCAGAAAAACTATTGTTAGCTATTTTGTTGAATTTGCATAGCCAGTCAGATTACAAAAATTGGCCCAATTTACAAAAATATGTAATTCGTAAGTAGTAAATTTTTCGAATTGGGCCAATTTTAAATTCCATTCCATACAGTTTTTAAGTAAAAATCGACTGGACGACGAATCTTAGCGCGTGATCAAGCTCCTAATGCCTGAATGTTGTGCCCATAATACCGTACCAATTTCGTACCGTGTACTAAGGCAGAAGTGAAACACCGTATGGTGCGGCGCTCTTTTTGCTAGTTGCTGCGGCGCTGTTAGTCATTCAGGGCGGCACTTAATTTTTGAGAGCAGCGCTCTTTAAAAAATCAATATTTCTAATGATAAGAAACAAATGTTTACAACAAAACAAGCTTGTCACCCACAATCTCAGCCGGTTCCACAAGTCATTGGAAAGCGGAAGAAAGAAGCTGCAATTGGGATTGTTCTGCGAGCAAAGTTCTCGGCCTTTACAACGGGGTTGAGAATTAGTTGATAGAACGAATATTGGCAAGCGGCAAAATATAACCATTTTGAACTAAAACAATTATGTAAAACAGGGGAATAAATTTCCAAGGCTGATTTAGATTTACAGTGGGAAATTAGTTTGAGAAAAAAACTGGTTTTTTTCTGCGTAAGCGAGAAAACTGAATATGTTTTGTTGGTCAACACTGAAATGTTGATATATGGTATGTTTGGTTGAAAGTTTATGTTGCGAGCGTTAGCCCTTCGTCCTAGTATATATTTTTAGTTTCACTCCTGAAACAATTAATCTTCGTGATGCTTTGATTTACGCTGCATTACAAGTTTTGAATAGATATAGCGCTTATTTTGTATGGGTGCCCTTTCAAAATAAAATGGCTGTTAAAAAAAACAAAAAATTCTGGTCTCGTTTCAGGCTCCACCTTTTTATGTACCGCCTGGTGCCGCAAGTCTTGCAAGTCAGCGGATAATTCAAAATGGCGGCTCTTCATCAAAGAAAACTTCAAGAAGGACTTCAGTTGATGAAAGAGGCAGAAAAGTAGTAAGTACTGTTGAAATACATATAGTTGTGAAGCTTGCACAACAATAAAGCTTTTATTTTTTGAATAAAAGGTAATAAAATACTCAAAGTAATTTATAATAAAAAATCCAGAGTTACCATGTAACCGGAAATTCGTTCGACTATCACAGTATCAGTACTATTGATCGAACGTTATAACATTGCAAATTTGAGATAATCTTTTATGAGTGATTAGCATTTTCCAATTGTTCTAAGAAAGTACAAGGTGTAACCTTTGCTTTTAATCGGCACCTTTGTGCGTTCTGATCGTTTTATTTTAGTATTTTAGTCTCATTGTCGGGAAACTGGAAAGTAAATAAAATAAAATAAAACATACCTACCTTGGATTAGTTGAAAATTATTTTATATATTGATGGACTGCCAGTTTTGATGCATACGTACTCCACAGATTGGGTGTAAATCTATTCCGAGTAAACCAGAAAACTTGTTCTCTGTTCTCGGTTAATACACAAACAACTAAGCCAGTCAGAGTCGGGTTTTTTTTATTAAGCACTGGAGATTTTTATACATGATAATGAACGGCTATATAATAATGCCATCCCCACTCAATTTTATGGTTGTCGTTGATAGACTTTGCAAAAGTTCCAGCTGGAAGACCCCTAAACGTTCAAGCGTGTTTACCAATCACCACAAACTTACCAATAACTTTTACATCATTTTTATTGAGTCAACAATATTAAAGATAAATTATATACCACTTTTACTAAAGCTGCTGAACAGAAGACCTTACATAGCTTGATGGCTAGGCACATTGTTGTTTTGCATAAAATTCTCCCATTCTTTCCTTAAATAAATAAATAAATAAATAAATAAAAACACCCGCATTTAAATTTGGGTGCCTGTCTTTGTGTTACCTCTTGCTCTCTCCTTTTTTTTGCAAATCTCCAAAAATTGGGTAGTCAGTGATGAGAAACATAAAATTAAGTTAGGATGGCCTAACCATGAATAGTCAAATTAAATTTACTTTGTTATAAATTTTTCTCACTCTTCCTAGAAAGCACAGATTTGTCCAATTGAGTCCTTTTATATCTCAAACTCTGTTCCAGTTTCTTGTGGTTACCATCAATTTCTGTTACATAAACATCAGAATAGAACTGTTGTGTTTTACAACAGATAAAATGAAAATATAGGTCTACTGGTTGGTTAATTAACCCTTTCAGTCCCAGCCAGTTTATCAACATCTATTTTCTCCTTACAATATCAATACAAAATAAGTTAGTTGGTGGTGAGAATAAAGGAATTGATCATACACAGTAAGCTATCTAGTATGAAAAGTGAAATTTTCCGAAACTGCTTAAAAGGAACATATGGGCACAGTTTGGGAGAACTTAACAACACATCAAATGTCATGTTTGGCACTGAAGGGGTTAAATGTTAAATGTGTCAATTTATCAGTGAGGTGAAAAGGAAAACTTCAAGTAATCTATTACTCTTCATCTCTACTCTTTCTCTCTCTGAACATGAACCAGTTCTTCTGTTTGTTTTATAATGTATGTTGAGGGCTGTAGGAATAAGGAATCCACAATTCCCCTTTCAACAGTTTGGGAGAAATTTGCTTTTCATTTTGGATAGCTTGTAGTGTGTGGTCAATTCCTTTATTCTCACATTAAAACATTTTATTTTGTGTTGATCTTGTAAGGAAAAGATAGATATTGATTATCTGACTGGGCTTAAAGACTGTAAATTCTTCAATGCTATCTTGCAGTATGAAAACTGGTTGGCTTAAATGGAAACCCGACTGGGATAGTGCTGCAGATAGGTATTCCAAAGCAGGTAAAGTGTGTTCTTAGCATATACACACAAACATCCCAAGTTCCTGATATTCCCTAGAGTCCCAAAGACAATACAACACACAGCAACATTTTGCGGTGACGGGTTCCAGGTCCACAGAAAAAAATAATATCGCTATAACAGCAAAATTCAAGTAAACAAACAGTACATGAGCCAGAACCACAATGAGCTGACTTGAGTCTCTTGACACTTAATATACCCATAATTACCATAAACACAAAGAACCATACAAAATCGATTATATAATCGAACTCTTGTCCATATATTAAGGAACGCCTTTCTCTTTCCATTCCCAATTCATTGTCATTCATTGTCCATTACAAGAGAAATCCATTTTCTTTGACTGTGTGGCTGGAGACATTTTAAATTAACATTTGACTCTAGTGAGCACCATTCATGTAGGGTTTGCTTGGAAAATGTAATTAACTTAATTCGAGTTTATGGACTGAGACAGATTTCTTGCATTTCTAAGTTCACTTAGTAAAGTTTTAAGTGGGTGGGAGTTGACTGACTCCTCCTGGATAGGACACTAATCCATTGCAGGTTAGCCCCCAGTCGAATCTAGTATTTATTTATACAACTGAGTCCACTAGAGCAAGTCAGGTAACTTTAGGCCTCGCTCAAGGACCTAACATATAATTATTATATAATGGTCTGGCTGGGGTTTGAATTCATAATCTTTGGATTATGAGTCAGACACGCTAGCCATTTGACCACTGCACCTAACTGTGATACATGTAGTATCACCAATTATAGTGTGTGCTGGACAGCATAGAGGGTACTGAAACATTGCAATAACAATTGTGTTTTTGTCACAGGAATATGCTTCAAAAGTGCAAAATCATATGATAAAGCAGTTGATGCTTTTGAAAAGGCTGCTGATGCACACTGCCATGTGAATGCGTATCCTTTGCATGAAATTTTCAGTAATAATACTAATATACAGGTAACAATAAAAAATAATAATAAATACAATAATAATAATAAAAATAATTATTATAATGGTTTTTATTGAAGCACTCCAATGAAATGACTCATCAACTACAATTAAATTAAAAAGTGTATAAAATATCAAACATGATATAAGATGTTCAAAATATATATATAATTTATTATATACAGTATACCAGAGCTCTCAAGTCTCATGCATTGAGTGTGAGACTTGTGCAATTCGATGCAATCTCATGTTCTCACGCTGAAACAAGTATTTCTCACGCATTGACACTTTGAACAGTTAAGTCTATTTTTTTAGCATTTGTAACTGCTAATAAATACCTTCATTGCTGCTGATCATTCACAAACTATAATAGATCACTCTGAAAAACTCCATTTGTCATTTAATTTTGCCTCAGATGACCTGGTTTTAAAATACATTGGCCGATACAAATCTCCAGGACTTTCATCATTCAGTAATATTTGAAGTACATCCTAAGTTAATGTTATGTTGACCTGCTGACCAAAACAGCATGGGCTCTTTGCACAAGAATTGATGAGAAAAATGTCGGATTCACGTTCAGACGGTTCGGAGCATACCCCAAGACCCTAAAATTCCTCCCCATACAAACCTCACTCTTTGGGAAAATCTCAACTTGAGAGCTTTGATATACATGTAAAACTGATCCCACCACCCCCTACCCAATCACAACAACTGCCAAACCCTTTCACCACTGTAGACACACATAAGTGTATGTGTACATTCAAGCAGGCCTCGTTAGTAAAATTCCACAGTATGAATTTTGTAATATGATTAATAAAAGATTTTAAAGAGGATGTCCTTGTAAGATTTGACCACTCAGTCAAGGTCATATTAAATAATTTAGATTTCTGTTCAAATTTTCATGGGAACTAAGACTGATGTGTGATAGAAGAAAATGTATTGCTTTAATTCATTTTTTCTTCATTCAAATAAGATAATAGAGACCTTTAGATCTGAGTATGAGATTTCACACATGCACACACTTACTTTAGCAGACTCACTGTTGAGAGGATGACTTTTACAAGAAATCTCATACTCTTGATGACAAGCTTACTAAAATATAAGTGTGCACATGCATGAAATCTCATATTTGTACTTGGATCTAAAGGTCTCTATAGAGACAAGTGCAACCTAATTGTGTCTTCCTTGACTTTCTTTTTTTACAAATACAGTTTCTTTCATGCCGGCAAGTAAGTTGTTTAATATTTATTTATTATTAAAAAACTGTGCAACATTTGAGAATTAAGTCGTACACTAAGCAAAATTACATGACATGTATTCTTATTTCTTACTAGCTTTGCAATCATATTAAATTATGTACATTACAGCACTGTACTTTACATATTTATAACAGCACATGTCCTGCTATAAATATTACTTAAATTCAAATTTAAAAAATTTACAATTTAAATTATAAAAGATCAACTTGATTCAAAACATTGAAAAAACCCCAACATCAATCAATTCAACTCCAAGACATTAATTTGAAAGCAAACAGTCAGTAATTATAGGTTTTTGTCAAGTGATTAAAAAGATAGTCAGCTACAAAGAACAGTTTCATTTGCATTTTGGAAAATTATCAACTGCAAGGCAAGGGTTCAGTTAATTAAACTCTGACAGCTATTAAACAGTTGTGTATCTACGGTATCTCCACAGGGCATTAGAACAGGCTGCATCTGCCATGAAAGAGATGAAAAAGTTGGACAAGGCAGTAGAGCTGATTGAGAGGGCAGGGTATGGATAATAACCAGTTCTATTTCAGTCTATTATTTTATAAATCCCATTCACTTTCATTTTCATTTCATTCTGTTCCATCCCATTCCATTCCATCCTATTATATTTGGATCCAATTCATAATTTATTGTTTAGTCTTTAAATTCTTTAGAATCTGTCTCTAAATTTAAATATATCTGCCCTTAAGACCCACTTTTTTAAAGTAGCCTTTAATTGTTAACTAGTTTCTTCATTTTATGATATTAATTTAATTATTTAATAATTTTGGTATCAAGATCAGTTTTCCTTTTTAGAATATTATGGCATCGATTTTATTAATTCAGAACATGTGTGTATGCGCATCAAGATTTTTAGATGTGCTACAGGAACATAGTTATTATTATTATTATTAACTATGGTAATGTATTCCTTTTTTTATTAAAATGTGTTTATACAGTGTACAAATACAAGTGGTATTTTTCATTAATTCTTCTATAATTGAGGTGGTACACATTTCCTGTTATTACCATACTGCCATAAAGTAACTGTATTGAAATCACAACATAATCGTAAGGAAATTATGTGATCATGATGTGATCATAAGGAAATAGATTTTGTTAATAAATGTGTATCTGCAATTGCTAAGCAATCATAGTGTTAATGATGTTGTAGCTGCCCAGGGCTTCCCATTACACACATTTTGTATGTAGTTCACACACAAGCCTACCCCACAGCTTGAAAAAAACCCTTGAAACTTAACATATGATCAACAGTTGAACAATTTAGACTACAGTCAAAGATCACACTTGTGTAGTAGTTACATGTAAGCCTTGCTTGCATTAAATGATGAATGCAATGGAAGCAGAAACAGCAACAGAAGCAACAGAACGTTTGGTCTTGTGTTTGCTAAACTGATAGAAACAGAAGCAGAAACAAAATTCAGATAAATTTACAGAGCAAAAGCTTTGTTTTCATGCTGTTTTGGGACACTTTATGATTGGCTCAAACCTTCTGCTTCCATATTCTGACTTAGACAGTGACAGAAGCAATCATGGAAGCTCATTTGAAGTAAAAGTAGAGAAAAAGAAAGGCTTCCATTCCACTTGTCTTGATGTCCCTACATGACTGTAAAACTTTCGTTTTTGCTTCCATCTTCATCTCAGTTTCTTGACTTACACTGGAGTGGAACACACCTTCTGTCTCTGCTTCCATCTTCACTTCTGCTTCCATTGCAAGTGTAAGGAAGGCTTTAGAAGATAATTAATTTCAACTTGTCTTTAGACAGCTATACAGAGAGAGTGGTACACCCGACACTGCTGCCTTGGCTTTGATCAGAGGGGGAAAGTAAGTTCTAACTTCAATAAAGAATCTTTTGTCGCATCATGACCAAGGAGGCTTTGCAGAATTCGAGCCAGTGCTGAGTAAAGAAACAAGCAATGT
>JANSTQ010150134.1:1691-11822 GCA_026167885.1 Bergia puertoricense
CAGATTCTACCCCTGAGGAGCTCCTAGGAACACCTAGCAGAGCCTACAGAGCACCAAAATAAAGAAGTCCCCTGGCAATGATTCGGTACCAAGTATTATATGAAGGCTTTCTACCTGAAATACTTAAGAAGTCAATTGTCCACCCGGTACCTAAGTGTTCTTCCCCCAAAAGTCTGTCGAGGAACCCCTGAGGCTAATTGCTCTGACAACACCTCTGACAAAAGTACTGGAAGAATTTACTATTGACTCATTTATTTAAGCAAGCAGCGAATCAGTTAGACTCTAAGCAATTTTCAATTAGTGGTAAATCTACTACTCAAGCTTTAGTGTAATGTGTAATTAGTAATGGGAACAATAATTAAACGTATTAACACTCAAAAGATCTTAGGAGTACAAATAAGTGATGACTTAACTTCGAATAAGCATATTGAGTACGTAGTTAGAACTGCCAACAAGCCCCTTTATGCCATTTTCTAACGAAATCATTTAGCGTTAATAACCTAGTTAAGATATACTGTGCGTTAGTAAGATCTGTAGTGGAATATGCATCCCCGGTATTGGCTGCTTTGCCACACTATCTATCTCAGGTCATCAAGTCTATGCATGAGAAGGCATTATATATTATATTTCCACACCTAAGCTACAGTGAGGCCATGGCCTCAAACGTCTCTCTACTCGCAGAGACGACACCTGTAAAAAAATTTTATTTGTGAAGCGAAGGACGCTATACCACTTACGTACATCATTCGCAACATGGAAATAATCCATCATGGGTACGCACTTCGGTCAGGCTGCTGTAGCGCTCAAAAGTACCCCGCCAAAACAAACGGTTCGGTGACTTCGTCACTACGAAATTTTTGTAATCGTAATTATTTTCATAACCTAGTTCCTATATACATGTACGCTGTATGCTATTTATTCATTTATGCATGTAGTTGTATGTTCCACGTGTGCTGTTTGCTGACCCAACGCTGTAATTCAGTCTTATACTGCAATGGCGTGTGAATAAACTTATTATTATTATTACTGAGGTTGTATTGTATATGGCACAAATCATGAAGAAACAACAAAACTTGAGTTCGAGTCACATCATCTTTTGTACCACAAGCCTTACATGATCAAATTATTTCGGGGTCAGGCTTGACATTATCACATCACATATTAACATTCACCCATGAGCTCGAGAGATATTAGCAAATTTTACTGATAATCAACTTCGCTGTTCTGCGAGAAAGAAAAACAAAAAAGACATGTCCAATTGAGACGTTTGAATCGAGCAGTTTAATTTCTGTCGCACTTTTGCCGAATTGAGTTGAACTGAATTGAAGTGATTTGAATTGTACACGACAGAAATGCAACGTCTGATTCAGGTCTAAGAACCCCTAAAACACGAATGTTGGTGAAATGATGTGCTTTGTTTTTCTCCCCTCAGATTCCTAGACTTGGTCGATGACGCTCTTGGTGAAGCACGAAAAAGTATTTGCTTGTGGATTTGTTAAACACTAAATGAGATAAAAGAAGCCATTTTCAAGTAATGAATTGTAAAGGGCTGTAACAAATTTATTTCTGCAATAAATATCTTTCTGTATCACTATTACGTTTCCACTTTTAACAGGTTTAACCATTAACGCTACTTATAATTAGACTAAGTCGTTTTGAGTTAGGAGTCGATCACACAGATGGTGGCACAAGTCAAATCACCAATTTTACTTTATGTTTGCATAGAAGCAACTTAGTCCCATGCTCACCGAGGCAAGTTCTACAACTCTCGTTTGTTTGCGACGGATCCCCCTCCCCACCCCTCAAAAATTAAAAAGAAAGAAAGATATGAATACCCACAAACTTTATAGGCCTAAATATCCTGCTATTCGTTTTCAATTTCAGCACAATACTTTGCAACAACTATTATTAATGATATTTTGTTATATTATAATTATCTAACAAACTGGAACTCTATTCGCTATCTTGCCTTTTTACCACACTTTTGAAACCGAGAAGCAGAAAATGCCTACATAAATGTATATGTGGGGTGAAAGCTAAAAGAAGCTGGTGGCGTCTGGTTGTCTGAAATCTGTAAAATGTGCAGCAAAACTCTGATGAATCAAAAAAACAATTTTTTATCGCTTACGGTCAACGTAAATGACGTGAGAACCGTACTCAGAAAAACTTTGTTGTAGTTTTCGAGGTTGTGGCGAAATTTTGAGCAAAACGTCGATACTTGTTTGATCATTTTGATTTCCTTCCAAACGCTCAGATTAAAAATCAATAAAATGCAAAGTAGCTGTAACACAATTTCCCTTCCAACTATCGAAACAACGGTTCCAAAAGATGATTTAAGTGAAAGTCGGGGCATTTTCATTTTCTTCATCGGGTGGTTATAGCAGACAGTTGAATTTTCAGTTCAAGTTTTTGAACTTGCCGTCTGAAATTTTGAATTCTACAATTACATTCTTCTGATTACGGTTCTCGGGTCATTTCTGTTGAGTTCAAATGAACGAGCGAACAGAACTATTGTTTCTCTTTTTATGTAGAAAGTCGTTTTGAGAGTGTTAAATGAATAACCCAATGTTTAAGAAATTTAGTTTCATCAGGAAGAAAGTAGACGACCGCTTCATTTACTGAATAAGACTCGTTACATTGTAAAGCAGGCTAAAACATGAATATAAAATTAAATGCTTCTCAATTCAAATGTTCGAATAAGCTATGTTTTGCTACTATAATCGAAGTGCGCGAAATGATTTTTGTGGAACTTAAATAAGACGAAATATTCTTCGTGCTCTTACTAAACTGTACCTGTGTTTGTGTGAATCACTGTTCTCAAACTCATGACATTTCGGGCCAATCAGCGCACCACATTTGGTCAGGTCGATGAGTCTTGAAACTGTGTCAATTACTCGTTTGAGTGTTTGAACCAATTTCAAACCCATGGGATAAATATTTCTTAATCAAAATATTCATAAGGTACTATTTCATTCAGTCATTCGGGAAACTCGTGCATCGTGTTTGAAGGGGCATTCCAAACACCTCGAAACAATAAAAGCACTCGGTCGAAACGGCCTCTTGCATTCATGTCTCGGTGTTTGGAACCCCCCTTCAAACACGTTTTTGAAATATAACTTCAAAGTGCTCTTATTTTTAAAACCTGGGCAGAACAAAGATGTACTCAAGGCCACTGAGATAAACGGTACTTTATGGAACGTCTCCAGTCCTAAAGACTTTCAATGTCTCACCATCCTCCACTACCAGAGCGACGGAAAGTTTCCAAACTGGGCGATACAGAAGCAGTTTTTGTTATAATCACATAGAGGAGAAAATACATTGTGAATTTGGACCTCAATTTATCTGTAGTTGTCTTCCAATTTGAAATTTCACATGGGTAATTACAAAATTACCATGTCAACTAGCTTACGTGAACGAAAAATGTCCGATGTTTACAAACATTTACCTTTGGACAGTGTTGGATACTTCGAAAACACAAGTGAATTAATCGTTAATTTTACGAAGAATCATGTGAAAACGTGCATATAACAAGGAGAACAAAATTACTTTGAGCAAAGCAGACCTAAAAGGCGTGCTTGCGATAGTCCATTGTCCGTTTTGCGGCATTGCGAGTCGTTGTACATGTACTCGAGTTGTTTTGCCAAAAACGTTCGTCTGTTTTTAAACTTTCCTGCAATCAATTGGTGGTAAACAGCTTTACAGGTCATCGTCTACTGTTGATGTTCGAATTTTTGCCAAGTTCCTCTTCCCTTCCACAAGACTAGTTTTGAAGCAACAGTTCAGCGACAGTTCTATGAGCACAGCTACAGCAGGGAAAATACAGATACAGTCTCCGTCTTCTCCCTTAAAGTACTAACAAACCCTCAACTTTCGTTTTCGTGCCGATCTTTAACTCCTTGAAAAAATGGATAAAGCTGTTAATCGAGTTCTTGGTTTAAACTTCATTTTTCAAGCAAAGTATTCGCCATATATATCGCACTGATCTATAGTTTTACATACAACAGCCGTCAATTCTCCAGTTCTCAGTGCGGTGGCGCACGTCAAAATATTCATTTCTGCCGGCGGGAAAACATGCAATGGCGTGCAGCAAGTTTTGGCGGGATTTAACTCTTTACGGATTTGTACAAAATGTCGCTTTCGCTACTGTGTCTTTTTCTTTTACATTGCCCAACTGTTTTTGACATATGTAACATCAGATACGCTTTAAACAGTTTTCGTTTAACTTCTTCACTGTTTCTCCTTGTTTTACCCCACAATTCCCCTGTTTTTTCAAAGCTCACGCCACTTGACGTCAGTTTCATAAAACTTGTTTTACAAACAAAAATAAAAAAATATTTTTTCCTCTATGTTATTAAAAGGCAATCGAATGGGTCCTCGTCCAATTTGAGAAAAATCATCTGTCGTTTGGCCAAATTGAAGAATTGCCCTCGCCTAGGCCTAAAGGCTCGGGCAATTAACTTCAATTTGGCCAAACGACGTGCGATTCTTTCCAAATTGGATTCAGCACCATTCGATTACCTATAACAATTGTGAGATTGGCAGGTGCAAGAGGAAAATCCATTAAGCGGAATTGCCATTTTACCGGACATTTTACTAAACAACCTTTCAGTCCCCGCACTTTATACACAAACCGCTGTGCCAGTTACATCGTTTGTTCCAGTTGCAACTAATATTGTGAATGAAGGGAAATGCGACAACAGTATTTGCAAAGTGCAGGTGAGCTATAGTTTTTGTGCTTCGCAAGTCCTAACATGGAGTTTAAACGAAGTGGGCGCAAGATAATTAGAAGTTTTAACTTGACACTTTAAAAACTGAAAAATACTTGCGTTAAATGTTATTTTGTTTCGTCGAGTGCCTACAAAGCTTGTCCAATCTTTTGAGTTATTCGAAACAAAAAAGACTCGATTGTTATTTAAGTCTGGTCTATACGGTACGCCGCGCTTGGCGGACAATTTCGTAATTGGTATCATGCATGTCAATCTTGTTAATTTCGGTCCCTATAAATTCGTTCAATAATTTTTCTAAAACTTATTTTAAACCGAAACAGTTTTCCTGAATGTAGTCACAAAAGGATTTTTTTTTAAAAAATTCCTTGATTGCGTTGACTGTAATGAAAAGCGTCAATTTCTTAGAATAAACTAAACTGCAAATTATTGATGTACTAAACTAGAAAACGTACGTATTTGAAACTCGTTATATCTATTTATTTTTCAAGGTCAGTGTCATTTACGAATCTGGTAAGAAGTGTGGTGAAATACCCAAAGAGCTTCATCGACTTGGGAAAGCGTTAGCACGGGGAAGCCAGTTCAAGAACTTGGCAGAAGCAGTAATGCAGAGCCCAAACTTAAGAAAAGCGGTAGAAGACCATTTGTGCTCTGATATTGCCAAAGAGTGCAAGAAACTGTGTTGCACTAAAGACCCCTCATTTCTCAGAGCCCCAACCAAAGACAAACTAATGACGTTCAGCTGGGAGTCAGTTGGGAAGGAAATTCAAAGCAAAGCACCTTTGCTGCATAGGTGTCTTGTTGCTGCAGTCAATCCCAATATGCCCTCTTTAGATCCAGTGAGAAACCCAGGGATTTGCACGGCTGCATCCATCCTTCTAAAGCTTCATGACAAATCAATGAGTTTGGTTCCTTATGTTATTAGCAGTATACTCAAAACAGGAAAGACCTCCAAGAAGGTAACTGATGTTCTTGTTAATTTTCAAATAAACAATAATAAATAAATGAATATTTTTTTAAAAATATTTCTTTCAATTCTCAAAACAGGAAAACCTCCGAGAAGGTAACTGGATGTCCTTTTTAATTTTCAAATAAACAATAATAAACAAATGAATGAATAATTTAAAAAATAATTATTTCAAAAAATTATTTAAGTAAATCTTCCCCAGTTTCAATGATCCATTTACTGTATGTCCAGTTTGTTAATTTACACAGCCAGTACATTGTGATGAGAGCTTCCTGTCAAAATTTTTATTTATTTTGAACACAGCTTGCCCATGATATGGGGTTTATATATAAAGTTGTATATATCTAACTCAAAGTATAAAAATCAAGATCAATAATGCTAATATCTAGTTATCATTACCAGTACATCTTAAAACTGATGTGCTTTTGTTGCTTTCCCAAACAATATATAATTCAAAATTAATATTAATGAAAAAGTTAAATTTAGTAAAATAAGCATATGATGTTTGTTGTATTTTTAGACTTTTTTAAAATTTTTCACTCCCAAAAGGACCAAAAGATCAATTCGTTAAAATCTTGAGAACTTTCCTTAAAAAACCCTTTAAAATGTTTGGAGAATTTCTAATTTAATCATGGTTTATTGTTTTACTATTTCAATCAGTACATTTTTTGCTAAAAGAATAATAATATAGAATGGAATGTTGATTGAAACCAATTCCAAGCAACATTTCAGTTCATGCTTTTTACTGATCAGAAACATCTAGCCAAGAGGAGATAATTGGCAGTGTCATAGGCTGTTTTTCACATATTTTAAAAACCCTCTTGCATTTTCAGAGGAAACTCAACAAGTAACAACTACAGGTATGCTGTATTATAAAATAGACAGTTGAAATAAGTTTGATTATACTTTTTAATTCATTCTTTCAGGTTAATCTAGGAGTCATCTTTAAAAATGAAAACCTCGGCGAAGAAATGATTGATATTGTTCGAGATCTTCACAAGTGGGTGACAAGTGTTAGAGAGGAAACTAAGGGGGAGGTGTTTGATAGGGTACCTGTGGTTGTTGACCAGAAAACAATGGAGAGAGGAGTTGAGCCCCAATTCTCAGTCAGAAATGCTTACACAAAGAGCAGAAGGCTGGGTGGTTTGTTTTTTCAGCTGGCAGACTGGCACCACGAAAACAAATTTTTGGAGGTATGAACTTCTGTGGCATATATCTTGTTACTATCTCATTCTTCTTTTCTGCTTTAATATCAATTTTAATAGTTTGGGGTTCATGAACATTCTTTGACTGCACATTAGTTTTATCGCAACTATACATAGTACACTTTGGAGGGGACTGACCACACATCGGTATGATTTCCAAACTTTCAATCAGTTTTTACATATTCCATGTTTGCTTTGGCATGTCACCAACTTATATTTATGTCTTTTTAGGGGGGGGGGATGAGAAGGGTATCAAAGACTGTGGTTTGCATACTTCTAAAAATAATGTTCATAAACATGAATGCCCACTTACCTTCCAGCAAGTGGAACCATCTGGACAGGACAGGACATTACCATTATATATTAATTTAGTATCTATCTTTAAATTTAAAGGATTATTTATTTCTTTTGTTTTAGCTGATATTTAGCCGCTACTACAGTGGCTCCTCAGCCAGTGATAGAACCTCTCTGTTTGCCTTAAGAAATCTTGTCAACTGGATAGATGTGGTCACATGCTGAACACAATCCTGCATCATGCAAGAGGTTTGTCAATTTGGTGTTGGATGCAGACATTACTGCAGCAGCAATGCAATTCTTTGGCATGGAAGACACAACAGACCAGCCAACAAAACACAGTTTTGGTCCAGATATCGATAAAAGGGCGAGAGTTGTGAGGATACTGTATTTACACAGAGTACTGAGAGAATTTATCTTCACATACATTATTGATGTTTCATTGTATGAGAAGCATTTCAGAAACTTCCAGGTTTTACAAGAGTGCGAGCAAGTTCAATGTAACCAGCCAGTATTTTGTGATGGTAGGTATCCCTGCAGAGCCCCAGGGTGTACCAGATCTTTCAAATATGATGTAGTTCATAGAAGGAGATATGAGTTCACTCACAACCCCCCACCTTATATCCCTGAGGAGCCACAGTTGGCAACTAATCCCACTGAATCAAATCCTGAAACAAAGGATGATGTCTATGACTACCACTGTGGCTTTATGAACATGGCCCTGTTACTGAGGAACTTCACTGATGCAAGTCGTGAAGGAGATGGCGATAGGCTGGTTCGATGTATTAAGATTTTTCTGCTGCACCTCAGACAGGATGGCACTGGGAGTCAAAAGTATGCTTTGGAAGCTCTTTACCACCAACTTCAGCTTAATGCTCTATTAACTCCAAGAGAAGCAGAGAGGGTAAAGTGGAACAGAAGTGTAAATACTAAGGGGGACGAGGGAAATAATGTTGCAATGGACCTTGATCTGGAACATGACAATCATCTCTTAAAGGAGATGATCAGAGGTTTAGGAGCAAATATGAGTGAGGACAGTGTGAAAAGAGTTTTCAGGGCTTTATTTGTGCTGAAGGAGTTACTGGAGATGCATGTTAAAAAAGAATCGGGAGAACACGCACGAAAGTCTGTTCAACAAGACTTCAAAGTTATTCTGAACACACTTTTGGAGCAGAACGTTTATTTGAAGCAGTCACGAGATGCAATGTCTTATTTCACTGGTTGTCCAAGAGATTATTTACAGTTGCTGGACACCAGATCCTTATATAAGTAGATTTATGATCACAAGAAGAATGTCAGCCTTGATAAGAGGCCTCGATGAGAGATTGTCAGACGGTTGATAAAGTCATCAAGGACTGTAGTTCAAAGTCAGCTGTGTTTCTGCAAGCTGTTTAGTAGTAGACACAAACACTGACTGTACATGTATGCACATCAAAACACATTTTGCTTAGAGTCGGACCATATAATTTCTAACAGGGGGTCTAGGGATTTAGGGGAAATGGCACTTAACCTATACTGTGGTGAAAGACTGTCTTACAAATCTTCCACTTACCTTAGGCCCCGGGTTTCTGAGGATGACCTCCAATTAAGAAAGTGGTTGGTCCCTTCACAATTATTAGTAATCCCATGTTTTCATTTCTGTTTGTGTGTAAATACTGGTAATAAGGTACTGGCTATTTCTGATCAAAGTCTTTTACAGTATAAGATTACTAGCTTTATGACGTAAAACCTTCTTCCCACTGGCAATGACACAGTTGAACAAGGATATTGAACAAGTCTTAGAACAGTAACTTAAAGCATTTTATTTTACACAGAAATTGGCCAAAATATTTAATATGTGCATGTAGTTTAACAAACAGTAATGGAAACATATTTTTTCACCTTGCAGACCAAGAAAGACACTGTTAATTGCTACTGCTATCTCATTTGAAACTGCAAGAAACATATCCAAATTCTTTACTTATAATTACGACAGAAATCATAAGTGAAAGATGGGGCTGAATATGATTTACATTGGGCAAGCTGCAGCTTCATGACAAATCTTTGGAGTATTGACTTCCCATACTTGAGAACAGCACACATTGCTAACTATTCCCGACTGATAATCCTCATCCTTGAAAATTCCAGCAAGCACCAACCAAGGTTGGTCAACTTTTTGGAATCTAAAATGTGTTAGTCAGGTCACAGGGAATGTTATTAAAAGATTTGCCAGGTTTTAAATTCTGGGTTTGTGCTATTTGGTATCAAAAATTTTGAAAATACTCTAATTATTCAATATTAAGCAATACATCACAAGAGAAAAACTAATATGCAACATACAAGTTCAACTAGAGAACTTTTTTTAGCTTACAATGCTCACATTATCATCATTCCGAATGAATATTTTGTAGTTCTACATGTAAGAATGTACTATACTCCCCTACTAATGAAAAAGTTTGTTTTGGACCCCCACCACCACCACTTAAAACTCAGTTTAGTCCAGGCTCAGCTATAGGTTTATGTAAAAATATTAATTTGACTCATGCAAATTCTGTCCATAAATGGAATTTTCATTAATTAACAACCCTATGTGCAGGAAGGAATTGCTGGATTTCTCAATGTAACTATACATTACACATACATTTGCACCAAAAAATTTTGATCAATGTTCTCCTTTGGCATGCAATTTCTCTCAAGTCTGTAGTACATATCACAGGAATTAAGAGGCTGTCCATGAGAAAACCATGCAAAATCAACAAAAGGTGATACATGCTAGATCATGGATTTGGCTCATATTTTGCACAGTAGCATACCTGTGTACACTATTCACGAATATGGAGTTATTTTGGTTCAAACTATTTTCCTCTTTGTTTTCCAGGGGGGACCCCCCGGGGGCCATTTTTGACCTATTTAACTCTTGATTTTAGAGGAAGTTTGGCTGCTTCATTCTCTGGCAATTTGC
>JANSTQ010150145.1:0-11821 GCA_026167885.1 Bergia puertoricense
TCTGAAGGGCCAGCGGCACATACCTAGCAAAAGATAGGTCAAGTATCCCCCCTTATATTGATCTACAAAACCACCAGACAAAATAACTAACAAATCCTGGATAATCTCTATAATTCCTGGAATGCAAATAGAGACCGAGATGAAGTTTTTACAAGTAAAATGGTCGTGTCTGAACAAACGCTCGGTCGAGTAGGGCTCAAAGATAAAGTTCTTATCAAGATTGGCCAGAAAACGGTGAAAAAGAAAAACAGACAAATACCTGTCAAATACACAAAACAACAAGTCTTGCTATGCCTTAATGGTATTTTAGCTGTCTGTTGTTTACAAAAACTGCTAGGCACCATCTTTGATAGGAAATTGAGTCCAAAGCTTCAAAATTTGTCGGGTGCCAGTGGTCAGAACAACCTCTCGTTATTTTCAGCAGGACAATATACTCCAGTAAAATCACTCTATGACCTGCACTATTTTAAAAGTAACTGCAAACTGAGATGAAGTTGAACAAACGCGCCCACAAAGTCTGTAGTTTAAAGTCTCGTAATTTTCCTAAGTTCTCAAACAAAGTGTTTGGTTTTGACACGCAGTTCAATTTCTATGTTAATGAGCTTTATTGATTACCGATCTCCTGGCAACCTTTGTGAAGATGGTGCCAAAATGTGTTAAAAATTCGATCCGTTGTCTCGCATCATTGGCGCATAAAAATAAACATTTGTTTTGCTAGTGAAAGATGTCGCTTGATCCCTGGACTCGTTAAATGCGCGAATGACTCTAGGAATGCACTGCTGCAACATGTTTGACGTCTTGTCTCCTACTGTAATATTCCACAGGTGGAGCAAATTTCGCTTGGTCTCTACAGGGGAAGCTGGTGTGGTAAACAGATTGTGCGGTACCAACTAAAAAAAATTTTGTGGTGCGCGCAGCTGCCCAAAAAAGCGCCGGAAATCCGGATATTTTAACGTTTTGTTCTCTGATTGATTGATCGTGTAGTGTATAAAATGGATTTCGAGTGATAAACAAAAGATACCGTTTGAGACGCGAGGTGAAGCCACAGTCTGAGCGAAACACGAGAGAAGTCGCCGCTCCCTTCAACACTGAAATTCTGTTATTCACTGGGACAATCTGCTTAGCACAGTTCTGCTATTAGCATTTATAAAACCATAAAAGAGAAAAAATAACACTGATATTAATAATGGCCAATCGAAGCGGTCGTTTAAATCGAGGGGGACGTATTCTCGACGGGGGCACGAAGTTGGATGAAAACGGCAACAACAACTTGGACATCCCTAAAGAAACGAACACGTCGACGTCTCCGAACAGACCTGTTAGTCCATTTGACGCTTCAGACAACGAGTCCTGGGCTTCTCTCGATGACAGTAGCAGAGATGCAGACGAGCTGGGTTCGCCAGCTGAGTGGAAGGACGACCAAGAAACCTACTCTCCACGTCGGAGCAAAATAAAAAAGCCTCAGGTCGAGTTAGATCCGGTTTCGAAACAACTGAACGAATTCTACGAGAATCGCGTGAGGCTATCTCTCGAGCGAAAAGAGATATGTGAAGAAATAGCTTACAATGCTGTGTACAAGTGCCTCCGGAAAATTCAAAGTGTCGATGATCGATTTCGAGCAAATAGTCTGATTTCTCACGGCATCCCGTACGATGGCTTGCAAGCGGAAGAACAGATTCAACTCGATATGATGGTACAGCTGCCGTTCGGGACTAGCACGGGAATGCACCTGGCAAAGGACAAGAGCAGTGGTGTGGTGCGAATTCAGCCCGAGTCTACTAACGCTGGAATGTGGGACGACTGCATTACTCGCAACGGGTACATATCTGCCGCCAAAGTTAACAGGCTTCTACGGAAGTTCTTCAAGAAAGCAGTGTCTGTTTTACAAATGTATATCAAGGAGCGAAAAACTGACAAACTACCCAAAGCTCTGACGAGTATTCGTTTGGAAGAAGGGCCAGTGATTCGACTTACGGTCAATAAAGACATCGCGATAGATGTGTTACCGGCGTTCGTGATTCCCGACTCTCGCGCCGATCTGACCCGCCGTGATGTGCCATCATCTTCCCACGTGGTAGCGCGACCACATCATCAGAACGAGCTCATGTGGAGACATTCGTTCTACGTTGCCGAGAAAAACCGTATTCGTGCCTTGGGAGGCGAAAGCTGTCGGATTCAGCTCCTCAGAATCTTACAAGAAATCCGCGATAACGAGGACACATTGAAACCTCTGTCTTCATACCACCTGAAGACCCTTTTGTTCCACGAAGCAGACACGATTCATGACCCCGCGGAGTGGAGCGCTGACAAAATTAGCACACGGTTCTTTGGTCTTCTCAAGACATTGAAAGTCGCTCTGAAAGATCACGAACTTAAGGATTATTTCATGCACCCGCCGGAGTTTGAAGAAGTTAATCTATTTGCTAGTCTGGACGGCAAAACGCTTTCAGACATGATGGATGTTGTTGAAGATGTCATCGAGCACCCGTTGGAGGTTTTGGCCACTGAAGGCAGGGAAAGACGAATGTCCATGTGGCCCTGGGAGTATGATTTTATTCTCCCAGTGGGAAAGTGATTTGATAAGGTATGTCTTTTAAGTTTCTAGCTACTGACAATTTAAAACCAGTTCTTTGGTTTTACAGAATATAAAATCAAAACAATCAGTATAACTTCTTGTTTGTTCTACTTCTAATAAGGAACGGGGATATTTTGTGGCTTGATCAACCACATTTCAATGTAATACTACTCAGTCATTGCAAAAATGCATTTATGAGCAAAAAATATTATGTTTCAAGTTTTCAAGTTTGACTAATGAAACTGCCGTTTCATAACACAAACCTAATTACACACTGCTTGATGTAAACAAACAACAAAGAAATTCAAAGATTTGTTGTTTTTCCACTCATCTTTTGTTTTTGCGTGAAAAGTACTTGTAGTTGTACATTTCACTGGGTCTTTCCTATTAAACCACACGAGGAAATGTACAATTTCACAGGAAATAATTGTCAACGGCTTGCTAACTTATCCGGTGGAGTGCTAATTGCAGGTCCGTCTGTTTCTTTTATATGGCTTTGTGTTTTGATTTCAATACGATTTATTTGTTTTGAATTTTAATTACGATTTTCTTTGAAACAGACAGTAAAAAACATCAAACGATACGATTTTCGTTTGATCCGTTCGAAGCGTGTGTTTTATGTTAAAAATCGATGCGACTGAAACTAGACCATTTCCCGAAAATTGGTCTCATCGTATAGAATATTTTCTAAGTTAAAGTCTCCTGTACTTCTTTAGCAGCCTTGAGAGCACATATAAGTGCATGTCAGTTATCGCACAAAATCTTGTCAAGTTTTATTTTGTTGGAATGTTACGTAAAAATGTACTAACGACAAAACCGCTAGAACAAGTTCAAAACGGAACTCTGACAACAAGTCAATCAAACCTTCTTTATGGTCACATCAACAATGAAGAAACGCCATATTCAGTCAGAGAACTCGGGCAATTAGTTTGTAATTAGTTTGTTTAGTTTCTATCATTACCACAAGTGTAGATTACGTCGACAGATCATATCAGCTGCAAACTATGAAACCATAAGTTACCGGTATATTAAAACAATTTGGCCCCCTCGGTGAACCCAGCCTAATATAGCAATTTTAATGTCGCGCCGATGGTTTTTTGATTTCTGATGCTTCTGCTTGAAAAATAATGCTTCAATACGAAGCTAATTATTCTAATACGAAGCTATTCTGTATTTTTGCGATAACTGAAAATACTTTTTAAAAACCAAACCTGGAAGCTGTTCGAATTCGATGCCAGATGTCGAGTCAGACCAAAATGATTAAGACACTTCAAGAAATTTTCAGAAAATTTTGTGTTATAATTGGCTTGCGCACTATATAAAATGAATCTTGACAGATATTATTTTAAAAAAATACTTAATAACAGTGTAATCAATCGTCGAGAACAAAGGTGTGTTGCTCAGATAAACTCTTTAATATGAGATGATTAAACACACTGATGAAAAAGCGAAGTGTCTTTTTTAATGATTTTATAATTGGGAAAACAAGATAGTACAATAAATGAAACCGTGGAGAGATTGTACTGAAAACAAAAAGACATTAGTTATTCATTAGTTGTTGAATTAAATCGTTTAACTGTTCCATTCTTTATGCATTACTACAGTGGTTTTAAACTGCAAAACAGATAATTTTCAAACACACATTAGCCAGATTGCGTTGCGCATAATCACCCATACTGGCTGTTTCTGAACTTTATATTTATTTTCGAAAGGATTGTGAATGGGCGTTAGTTAACATTACATTCATGTAAGAAAATATAATTTATTTATGTAAGAAATATTTAAAAAGCGAAATGTTTACAAGTTTGATGGTACGGCACCACGCAGAACTAGGACTTTTAACCATTTCACCCTTTAGTATAGCCTGCGAAGCAGTCGCTCCAGTTTGTCTTTTTATCGAGCCGAGATGCGAACGTGACTTGGCCGCGCTAGTTGTAGCTATGAGAGAATGGGATGAGGAGAAGAATGAGCTCTTGCCACTCGCTTTGCTGGTGCCTCGTTCTCGCGCGCTGAGAGGACTTTTTCCCTGCGCACAAAAAGGTAAAAATAGCGCCTGCTATGCTGGCTACCTTTAGTACCAACTTCTCATAACTTGTTTCAAAACATTTCCCCAAACAGCAGCATTCCCAACTCACAGATGGGTGGATGATCAATTTTTGTATTCTCAAAACTAGTCAACTTAAGTTATTCTGATAGTGTAAGGAGAATATAGATGTTAATAAACTTGTTTAGAATGAAAGAGTTAAAATGGAGTTATTTTTTATAAATGTATATATATGGTCAAGTACTATAAATGAACCCAAACTCCATACTTGATACTCAAGTTGTAGATATTTCATCGCATAAAAATGACTTCCTCGTCTTTCAATACGCCAGTTTCTATTTGGACTCTGAGGAAAGTTCTAGATTGTCTATTTCTACCGGGTACTGAAATACTTCTTATACTTAAAATAGTATGGATGTTTGACTATTCGTGGAAGGCAAAACGCCCAAATGTAGGCAGTCTTTCTTTTGGCTTTTTCGATTTCTACAAAGAGTTCTTAACGGCTGAGGTCGACAAGCAGGGTTCCCGCGGAGTCTTAAAAAGTCTTATTTTTGATTTTATATTTTTAAGGACTTGAAAATGTCTTAAATTTGCCAAAATTTATCCTTGAGGTCTTAAAAGGTCTTAAATTTTGTTCAAAAAATATCTATCGTTTCTTATGGTAAAGGTTTGAAGATTGTGTAAAAAGAGTTTTGATGTAAGTAGCAATTGTCAAAAGCTTTCGTTCAGCAGTCGACCCATGCCACGCGTCGCATCGTAAACAGAAACTATTGTTGCATGATAATTGATAGAATATAAGTTATAAGTTACATAAGTTGGCCCATATTGTAACTATTGGATAAAAGATTGAAGAAAAATTAGGTCTTGTATTTTCCATATTCGGATCTCAAATTTTGTAAGTTGCTAGCTGCAGTAACCCTGACAAGATACTTCGCAGCTGCGGATTATAACAATATCTCAGATAATATGAGATCAATTGGCAGCCTCAAGGCATTTATGAACACAGTTCGTTGTCTAAGGTTTTAGTCTTTCCAATCTTTAGAATTATATGCAATTTAAACTAGTTACCTTGTATTTTGTATAATGGTACTATGTATTTCTTTATTTCCATTATTTATTTTAAAACTTTCTATTTTATTACTTTCTTAATCTATATTGTATATTTTCCGGGTTCCTGCAGCTCAGGCGGCAACAAATTTAAGAACTTTTTAAGACTTTTTAATGCCAAAATAGAAAAATTTAAGACCTATTTTTCACAAAAGACTCAACACACAAAATCAGAAAATGGAATCTTTTATGAGATGATAACAAGAAAGTTTTAACATTTAAGTGTTCCATGGTAAACAAGATCGCACTTTCGGGAAAATACACTGCTGTTGAGTAAGCTTCAAGATTTAATTGACGGAAAGGCTCAATTTTATTTAAAATTTAATGACTTTTAATACCTCAAGCAGAAATTCTAGCGAATTTAAGACCTTTTTAAGGCCTTAAATTTGCAAAGAGCAAACTAAAGACTTTTAAGACTTTTTAATGACCTGCGGGAGCCCTGATTTTATTCTCATTTGCCAGTTTCTTTCCCGGCATATTAGCAATGTTTTGCTGGAGACCTAAACAGCCTCATGTAACCTGAGTTAGAATAAAGTGATCTCTCTATCTGTCTATCTAAGTTAGTAAATCATATTTTTGTTTCATTACTGCAAAGCTAAACTGTTCCATGTATTACAGATTTCCCAGTTCAATCAGAAAAAGCAAACATGATAAAAAAAATCAAATACAATGGCCCTTTATGATCTTTTTTGATTTAAAAAGGAAGATTTTAAAGATTTTAAAAATTTCTTTTCCAATGTCAAACTGCAGGTCTTCACAAGCCAAGCTACAGCCAAGCTGACCCCAAAATACCCTGCTGAGTCAAATGGTACACAGCCTCGAAAAACCACCATGTCAAGACAAGTTTGAAGGGAGCTGACGGAAAGATTTGACTTGAATTTTAAAATGCGACTGGTGCTATTTAGCTTTCAGAATGGAACAGGAAATACTTCTCTGTGTGCAAATGATCCAGAGAACAATAACACTCTCATTTTTTCCTAAGTTACAGACTTTGAATTGGATGACGAAAAAAAACTTGGAGTCTTTCGGGAAGTCTAGAGACTAAATATCTGTTTTGCTTAGTATTTTGTATTCAGACCCAATATAACATGAATGTTCAAAGAACATTTTGTTAAATAACGAAAATAGATTTAATAAATATGAGTGAATGTCATGCACTGCTAAATCCTTGTTTACCAGTCACCAAACTGCTGCAATAAAACAAATTGGTATGACTTGAAAACAACACTCCAAATATTGTTAGTTGATTTCTATATTATAAATGCCAAAACCGTCAGAAATTAGATGGTTAGTAAAGCAAGCCCTTAAAATTGGAAACATTAAAACATCCCTGAAACATAAATTTTCAAACTCAACCTATTCTACATGTTTCGTGAACCTCTTTCTCATTTTCAAATATTAGCAATTAACAACTCTACCATCCTTTTCTCAAAGTAATAATAACATTCCAGGGATGGAACTAACACCGGCCCGACGGCCAGTGGCTGCCAAATTTCATCTTCAGCCGATAGATTTCACAGAGCACCAGCCCGTCTGGGCCTGTACATTTTGCAGAAAAAATACTTACACTTGTGCAGGATCCTAGTGAATTCTTATTGTAAACAAACGTAACTGTTAATGTACCGTAACTTGTTAATGTACAATAATGTTTTTCTTTTTCTTTTTTACAATGTTAAATGTCACTTTGGACTATAAATGAAACTTTTGTAATCCTTTAAAGCCATTTGTATTCTTTATTATTCTTATCATTTTTAAGTGACGAAGGACGTACAACACGATTGATGGATATATATTGTGGATACATTACTTAGAGAGACAGGACAAGAAGAGGTTCACCTTTTAAAAGACTAGTTAAACTTTTTTAACAAATTTAAAGTGCATATCTTAAGTTAACAAAAACAAATTAATAAATAAAATTAAAATAAAAAATAAATTAAATTTATGATGGGCCAGTGAAATATTTGTCAGGCCATTGGATTCCTTTTGCTACTGGCCCAGCTGGAAATAATTCAAATACTGTGCCATTTAGTTCCTCTAATTGATAATTATTAATTTATTTAATTTATTCAGCAGTAATAACAATTATGATGAATAAGCATTTGATCCTAGCAGTACTGGGGTTCTTAAATGCTGTATGACGGAGATATTTTCATATACGTATATATCATCTCTCAGTGAGAGTGTTGCAACAGTAAAGGAGGGTACGATGCTGTGACAGCTGTGGCAACTGACAGCACTGTGCAAATGAAGAACAGAAACCGAAATAACTATGACAGCACTATGAAGACATGTGGAACAACAATCAATAGTGCTGTGATAGTGATTTTGTTATCAGTGTAACACTAATGTGCACTGATTAATCTTCACCAATTACTAATGTGCACATTTCTGTTACTGTTGCCCTTGTCATCAATGGAAATGATGTTATGTTTCTGTTACTGTTACCTCTGTCACGATGCTGTCATGTTTCTGTTCCTGTTATAAATATATATTTCTATTACTGTCACCCCTGTCACAGTGCTATCAGCAATCATCAATGCAACAATCATTTAGTCTTACAGTAGCATCCCTCTCCATTGCTGCCATGCAACTGACACAATCTCACTGTGTTCTATAAAAACACAAAAGTTTATTCAACTGAAACTTATGTTTATTACATTTACTGTACACATTATCCCTCACTATTTTGAAGTTTTCAAATTATAACAAATTCATTTGTTGCTATAATTATAATTTATGAATTTGAGATGAACAAAATACATGTAATTCACTGTTGCTAGTAACTGAATTTACCTTCTTTGCTCCATTCACAGTATAATCCAATTCTAATTTAAAAGTCTGTAGCAATATCCAAGATTACTATTTTGATTCTCTTTGATACTATTTTGCTCTAAACCATAAATATCTGAAGGTAGCATTACACCATGTCTCGTATCTGTGGCATACACATGTTATAATGTGCTTGTTGGTTCCAGAAGTTTGGGCCCTTCCATCCACACCAGCCCTAAAATAAAACAAAATAATTGGCAGTTAGCTACAGTATATCTGTATTAAATACAGATAGAAAATCTTGAGAGTTTGGAATGTTGAAGAAATGGTGATAAATGAGAATGTAAATGGAAGACAAGCCAGAAAGGGAGGCTGGAGTAGTAGAGATAGAACAATCTAAGTGAAGGGGTGCAGAGAAAGATGGGGTCAAAACCCTGGGGGGGGGGGACTCCCATAGTAACATCTTTACATGTAGGGGTTAAAAAATCTGGAATTTGGTATGGTTTGAAGAATCAGCTGTCCCTCCTAACCAGATAAACGTACTGAAGTCTCTTTATAAATTATTATAATTATGGTGATTTTAGACATTTTATCACAACATTAATGTTCAGTCAACTTCTGGCAAACTTTGTTTACAACTCCCAATATAACCATTCAAGTAATTTGCTGGGACCCTTGGCACTTCGCTAAATTGGGGTCCCACTTTAGAACAATATATAATGAATGGTGAAGAAATGGGAAGCAAGAAAGATGGGGTGAACACTCCAACTTTAACAACTACCAGCCTCTGCAGGTGTGAGAGACAAACTGTCACAGAAGTCTTAAAAGCCCATTTACAAACCCAGTGTTATAAATTTACTGACATCAATATCCACTTGGTCTCAAAAAATTTTGCAACACTCAACCTTTGGTGTCAGACCCATTTCTTATACTTACCTTATCCAAAATAACTTTGAGGTCTTCATTTCCTGTATAATGTGGATCGAGGATCAAAAACCTGGAAATACAAAACAGAGTTCTGTTTTATAATGGTATTTCTAAATTGTTTTATGTTAAAATTTATCAAACAAATAAATGTGATTTGACGTGCACCTGACATCTCCAGTTTGGTCATTGAAGTCCACCCCAAGGATGGTATGTGCCAGCACTCCACCACCTGTCAGTGAAACAGAAGTACCAGACCATTAAAAAATAAATACTAAAAATTATATCTAGTGATAGCTGCCAGCAAGTGGTTTTTCAGTCTAATGTTAATTTCCTATGGAAAGCTTCAAACAGCAGGAAACTAACATATCCCAATATGATCTCAAGCGAGATGATACAGTTGACTACTGTTAACTTAAACCTACAGTAACTTGAACCTTGTGCCAACTCATAGTAATTTTGTTTTCCCTTTGGGTTATTTTCTTAATTATTTTACCCTCAATACTCAAACTCCCAATAAATCGAACCTTTTTCCATTTCCCATGAAGGTTCGAGTTATCGGGAGTCAACTGTATCCTAAACCATCACAATTCCTAAGCAAGTATGGAATGATAAATTATCTAATTAGAAGTATATTATTTTGAACTTGACCAAATTTGACAAGGAGTTTCAAGACTTTCTGCTCACTGTGAGATTAAGAGGTTAAACTGTCACCCATAAGATGAAACTCAAAACTACAAGCTTCATGGCAAAAACATGAGAGTTGGAAGGTCTGGGGTACTAAATGAAGTATGCGATGCCTAGTACTTGCCTATCATTATTGGTGTGCCTTGAGTTTGAAAGTGATGTAGCAGTTCTCGACCTTTGGTTGCCATTTCAGCTCCGCTGTTAACATACATAATTTTTGATGTGACGTCAATCAAGTGCTCTAAACACATGCTGACTTCAAAGGATCCAATCCACTGTTTTGAACCAATGAAGTTTGCTTGTTTATCGCCCACATCCACAAGTGCCTGCTGGATTTCCTTGTGACTTGGTACAGGCTTTGAGGTGTATCCTTGATGTCTGAACCAGGAGCAAATGGTTTGTAATGAACGATAGGCACAGCCCCACCCCTGATAAAAAAAGTAAATTTTATCTCAATTTAGTATTGTTTTAAACTAAAAAAAAGCAAACTCAAAAAATGGACAATTTCTTTATAATTAATCTGCTGTCTTTGCAGACAAGTGTTCTGTGTCTCTGTTGTGACCTTATAATTTGATTTTCAGTGTAGAAATGAATGTTTGGTTCATTAATCCACTCCTGCTGTTCTTTATTTTCTTCACTGTTTCTACATGTATTCAGTATATTATGGCTGCTTTTGGCTTCTATCCTGGAACTGACAGTTTTCATCTACCTGCCACATCCTTTTTGTCCTGATAATATCTTGCCTCAAAACTTTTAAACTTTCTCTTTCCTCAAAGCTTGACTTCAGCAAGAAATTAATTGTAACAAGCATTTATAAACTTTGCAATATACACACCAACCAAAGTTGCATACAGGTAGTATGCAAAGAGGTGTTGTGCAACCTTTGATACATTTTCGTCACAGCTTATAAGACACAAGCAGCTGTTTAATAATATCAAACTTTTTTTGTAAAACAGGAATCAATTTTGCAAAGAAAATTAGTCAGTCTGGAGTTTTCTTCTAATGTGAACACTCTTTCTGAAACTCTGTTAGAAAAAGAAGAGATCACATTAAATCAATCAATATTGTTTAAACAAATGACACCTGTGTATTAAGTACTGTACTTACATCATCATTGAAGTTATCCTGCATGTAGTGGTGGTATGAATAGACTCCATCAACAAGAGCCAAAATTCCATCTGCAACTGTAATTGGCAATAAACTTTTTAATACATGTATTATACAGTATTTTCAATAAAATTATTATCCCAAGAGAATTCCCTCAGATATATATGTAAGTGTTTCTTTTTTTTGTTCTTGTTTTTCTTTTTTTTTGGGGGGGGGGGGGTAAGGAAAACCTTAATTTAAATCCCCAAAACACTAAAGGCATCAAAACTATATATCTCCAAAATACCATTGGTCAAAAAGCTTATGAAGTGCAGACCAAAATCTTGCAACCCCCAAATAAACCCATAGCAAAAGGACTAACCAAGAGAAATACTAAAACAGGAAGTTTATTGTAGCCAAATATGGCAATATTGCCGAGCCAGAAATGCCAGAAAACTGGAAAGGGTAAAAGAGTGCACCCTTAGATATGTATATTATAAGGACAAGAATGTATCTTATGACGAAATGTTAAAATGGATTGGTACACACAGCACACTTACGAGCCGACGAATACAAGACATGCTACTCATAATCAACAAATGTTTTCAAGGAAAAGCACCAGCCACCAT
>JANSTQ010150156.1:0-11821 GCA_026167885.1 Bergia puertoricense
CAACTGATAAGTTAGTACACTGTTTCTTATATAGGAACCTTCATCAAAAAAAGTTCAGGCTGAAAAGCGGCCATAATTTAAGAACACAGCTCAGGCTGAGACTAAGAAAGTAACAGTTTTAAAATATGGAACTGAGAAACGCAACTAAAATTAAGTTAATGCAAGAGATCAGTGTAATTTCACATAACATTTAAATTTGGTAACAGGCGCTTCTATTACACATCAGTGTGTATACATATACATGCAGAATCGTTAATTTAATTCAATTATGAGCAACCATCAAATCTCTGGATTAACCCGAAAGTCGCAAACGCATCAAATACGTCAGTCATTCAACACTTACCACACGACTGTACGAGCAAATCGCAGGTGTTCTTTGATCAGGTGAAACCGATTGATTGGTGAAAGTCTCTTGAAGAAATAGCTAGCAGGGCTCGACCTTAACGCTGGCCCGATGGCCCTAAGACACTTTTTACCCCTTCGGGCCAGTATGGGCCAGTAGCTTTTGAAAAATGGTGGCCCGATCGGGCCAGCTGCAGCTGCTCTAAAAGACTTTTAAAAAATCGTTGTGTGAATTCTGCCAATCAGAAAATACCTGTTCAATATTTTGATGAATGAGATATAAAAACTCGGTCAAAATTAGGGCGATCGTAACCCAGATATAACTTCCATGAAATCAACAAAGACGAGACTGCGCAGACTGCCATCATGTTGAATTGACTTTTGTCATAGTTACATTTTTCACGTTGGGCCAGCAGACTTTCATGCTGGGCTAGTAAGTTTTGAAATTTACTGGTCCGAGGGGCCAGGGACCTAAAATGCTTAATCTGGAGCCTGTATAGTGTTAATATAAAGGTTGTTATATTGCACTGTATTGTATTGCTTTGTAATGTAATACACTGTACGGTTCAGTTTGGTACGGCAAGTAACGGCGCAGTAACGTATCGTATCACATACATGTAACGCTTAGCCTGCTTAAAAAACGAATTCCATGAACAATGGTGGGAAAAAGGAGGCTCTAATTTTAACTGAAAGCAAACGAGAAATGAAAGTGTTAAAACAGTGTTGCATTCACCATCTACTTTCTGTCTTTCAGAGCTCGCGAACCGATCAGCGATGGTGTTATCGCTTCATATGATGAGCACGAAGACAGTGTGTACGCTGTTGAATGGTCGAGCGCTGATCCGTGGGTGTTCGCCTCGCTGTCTTACGATGGACGTTTAGTAATTAACAGAGTGCCTCGGGCGGAAAAATACAAGATTCTGCTATAGCGACCGGTTTGGGGAATGGAAGGGGGGGAGTCGGGTACATTAAAAAAAGGATTGGAATGGGCTCAAGACACACTAAAAGCCTTCGTATATGAACTATCAAAAGCTAGAATTTTAATTTTATGCAGCCAATTTATTAGAACCTAGTTAGCCACGAGTCATTTTCAAGATTCCGGAAGACAAATGTAAAAATTGAGGTAGGCATGAAGGGACTTTGTTATATCAGGTACAGACCAATAAGGGTTGAAGCAAACTCGTAACCGTATCTCCCCACGGGATCAATGAAGTCTTTTAATCACATAGTTTCCAATTGGATACTCCGAATTTCAACCAATGGCAAGAATCGACTTTTTCGATCTGCATAAACTGATGTCCTACTATTTAAACTAATATCCCCACAATTCCTCAGTTTGCTCTGACAAAGAGCCAACGTTCTAAACGTGTGCTTTACACCCAACCTTACGGTGAAAAACATACCATGTCAAGTCTTGATAGAAACACATGTTCAGCTTTCTCGCTTACGCAGAAAAAAGTTCATTTAAACGCTAGTGTTCCTCAGGATGTTACATTATAAACTGTTGCACTATAGATTAGAAGCAACGCTTTTGTTCTTTTCAAGAATCATTAAGCGTCCTTTTTAAACACCCTATACTGTTCTTATTGATACCATGTGTATAAGAATCCGCTTGGGCTACCCCAGGGTTTTGTATGAGAATGTTTACTGTACAGTATGCGCTACGTTTGGTACGTGTTTAAAGGAGGCAGAGTTCCTCACTGTTTCTTAGTCCTTTGGTGTAGTCAGAGGACAGTGTTGGGGGAATCTTTCACGGCTGAATCACTTGATTTGATCTTTTTCCCAAAGTTACATTTTTACGGTATTTAACCAAAAATGTTTAATGAAAACAGCTTAAACCACTAAAAAGACAGTGATCAATAACTTCTGACAAGGTTTTATGCATTTTAAAGTGGTTTATCACATTGTGTTCCGGCCTGGAACATGAAAACTGATAACTATAATCCAACTTAATCGCTGCCTAAAACAGACCATCCGGGCCATTAACCTCTTGAAAAACTTAGATTGGAATCTGAACAGCGTCTGTTTATAGGTATTTTAGCCTGAAACAGTTTTCTTTTCCATAAAATCTTGAGCATGCGCAAAGCCGTGACAGAGCCCTTTTGACTTTCTCGAGTAATCGTACTCAACCCTAGAAGTTTTATCCTTTTATGGGAGAACATTCAGAATAAAGAAGACGGTAAATTTCGTAACTGGTTAAGAAAACCTATAAAGTATATTTGAATTGTACAGAGGACAACAAATCGTTTTACAAAAATAAATATTAGACCAGAAACTGATCATCCACAGGATCCCTTCTGCAGTTGGTTCGGAACCACTAAATCCTAGATCATTAGTACAGTATTTTAGGTACTGAAGGTGAGCAATTATTAACTAAGAAATAGCTTTAATTCTTAACGAAAATCTAGACTCGTAATGATGGATGAACAGACGGATTGACAATCTGACAGACAGACTACTTAACTGTCAATGTTGTAGAAGAGCGAGTTATTTTTAATTCTTCGATTGACTTAATGAAGCCGAAACATGTACAAAGATGCCGAACATTCGATCTGGACCTTTGATGAAAAATATTGAAATGCAAAACAAAGATACTGAGAACTGTCATATCTTGACAAATAAAGACCAAGATAAACAAGCTTTAAATACACTTATATCTTCAGACAATTCCTTATAACTGATGTTTTCCAGTTTGTACAATTATTCCATTTACAAGCTGGAATCCAAATTAATTATTTAAAACATCATGCGAACATGCCGTAAAGGTTCAACTATCAGTTGCATTGTTCCATTGCAGCCTGGAGTTCCCTTATGAATTCTTCTAGCCTTGTGCTCAAATGACCAACGTTCTTTACGAGTCTGTGACAGCGATGTTTGCATTTAGATTACCGAATGACTTTTCTGTGATGCTCTCATCCAATTTAAGCAAAGATTGGAAAGTGTAGTGTTAAAAAAGTTCTTCAACGGGAAAATGACCCAGTAACCCTCCCACCCACTTACTTTCCCACCGGCGCCGAGTAACCTTTTAACATAACCATCTTACTTCCACCTCCGCTTTTCCCCATTTTAGTGGTAGGATTTCCTGTTTTATTAATTATCCAATTGGCTAGGAACTGTTCAAACAACGTGTGGCTCAAGCGTTGAATTATCACGCCTCGTTCGCTTCGGCATGAAACACGATTATTTTGTCGATCTCTGCCATTACCTAGAATATCCTCTGATTGGGGGCTTGGTGTCGTATTTGAGGTTATGTTGAATTCCTCAGAGAACTGTTTCAAATGTGTTTATACGATTAAAATACAAAGCAAGAGTTCACAAGAGCATAGCAAAATAATCAAAACCCACTGAATGAAAAATCTTTGGCAAACCTTGCAATTCATTGTGAACCCTTTGTTGACCAAGATTCCAAAACATCAAGAAAGTGGAAAACAAGTCTGGTAACAGCATCATTTAATAGTGGTTATAACTATGTACAAATAATTGATTAATAGTCGGTATTCTTCATCAGTTATTTTTGTTTTCGTGTCTTGGATTTTCCCTGTCTCAACTGTGTTTTCCGGCTTGCGTTACTTGATTTGGCTTTTTTTCTGTTTCTGTTCTTGTTCTTTACGTTGTGAGTCGAGTAGAAATGTTGTCCGGTCTTCATCTTGTTCGTCGTCATTCGTTGTTTCTGAAAAAAAGGCACGGAATTCTGTATTAAAGTTTCGTAGACATCTACTCTGGATGGTTTTGTTACTTTCTTTTTCCAATCAAAATCTGAATGTCAGTCTTTCATTCAAGTTGACTGATACTTGCAGTAGCGTTGAGCCAACTTGCATAGCCTTGACCGACAAACATTAGAATGAGCTCCAAAGATGCTGTAACATTGAACCAATACTACATGCTCGCTCATTGGTTGTCTAGTTCTAATAAATATCCTACGAGTTTGCTCTTCAAGTTAATAACATAAAAAATGAGGATGAAAGCCCTACCTTTGTCGTGTGTGGTTCATCGTCGCTTTCTTCGTCACTTTGTCTCTTGCGTTGGTTTTTTGACACTGATAACAAAGAAAAACGAATATGATTGTAACATCTTGTGATGATGCAACATAGGTTTCTAAACCACCATTTGATTAGAAATGATCTCCAAACATCTCCAGGTATTTATTACACGTCACAGCAAAACCTTTAAACCTGTAGTAGTAGAGGTGTGGAGGGTAATCCTTGTTGGCTGTTAAGCACCCAGAACACGGATCAGACATCCTTTAAGCGCGTCTATAGTTTCGCGCGGTTGAAAACCGTTTTGGTAGGTAGAGATTGTCATCTTAAATCGAGTTCTATCGCAAGCCAGCAAGAGTAATTATTAGTCAAAAAAATAATTATTGTTTGAATGAAGGGAGTTCTTTTTTTGTTTGGTTGACTTGATGAAACAAAGACAATAGGCTGCTGGACATTCCACCTGGGTCTTTAAAATGTCCAATTCTACAATCTCTCGCCTGTACAAACTTTTACTGTCTTCTTGATTTGCATTTTTAACAAGGCCAGTTGCTCGGCCCACAGTTTCTTGGAGTGGCGCCTGCACAGAGGAAACAATGTGTTCCTTCCCTCTATACGAACTGTGTGGGTAACGCCGTCTCTAAAGGTCGGTTTAACCGTCCATAGTTTTTCTTGACGATTTTTCTGTGGAACTGTTTAAATTATGGTTAATATATTATATTGTTTTGTAACTGTTTAAATTATGGTATATATATATACAAACTACAGACCTGTACTTTTCCTGGTAATTACTTTTGTAGCTTTAGTGGTTTCCTCGTCTACGACTTCAACGCACGCAACAAAGGGACTGATACAAACTGAGTAGCGTTTGTCCGAGGGAGTAGTCCATTCACTACTGTTCCTCACAGGTCGAGGCGTGATTATCTTGAGATCTACAAATGGAGAAAACACTTCCTGTTATATGAAACACGTCCACTAACATGCGTTTCGATAGTTGCTTGTTTTTATTGTGCTGCGAGATTAGTTCACTCGTTTAGATCGTGGGCAGATAACCAGGAGGTTCTGGGTTCGATTCCCAGCCTGGATACTGTATGACCTTTTTTCACCATACCGTCTCAGACAGGGCCATTGAACTGTTAGTTCCATCAGCCCCATGTTTGTCATTCCTCATGTAGTGTTAAGGGGTACCGAATTGAGACTAAGGTGGCGTGGCACAAAAGGCCATTCGGTAATTTTAATGCCTAACTTACCAGTTTTCCCACCTTTTAACGGTTGCTTGTCGTCATCACGGTCTTCAATTCCATCATCAGAGTCATCACTTACGTCATCATCTTTATCACCAGTTGCATCACCATCATCGAGCCACTCTTCCGTACCACTTGGCAAATCGATTTCTTCCGAGTCAGATTCTTCTACATCTTCTTCCTTGTTCTCTTCCTCATCCAAGCTTCCTTCATCATCTTGGTCCTGCTCCTCGTCCGAGGAGTCACTATCACCTGCGAGTTCTTCTCTGTCTTCTTCCTCGCATTCTTCAGCACTGCCGTGTTCTTCCTCATTGCTGTCAAAACGTACAGAAAATTCCTGAATCACTGTATCGACGATACATGTGCTTTTAACTTTAATCTCGATCAGTAGTTCTATTTAAATGACATACAAATTCCTTTCAGTCTCTTGTTGCGTCAACAGCTTTATCAAAGAAAGTAACCAATTGTCCTGTAATTGTCACATATTAACCACAGCTTAGTAGTTTCGCCGCGCCCAAGTTTTGGAACTATTTGCCAAGTCAGCTCAAAACGCAGAACTCAGTAATGAATTTAAAACGTACTTATTCAAACTTCAATTTATTTAGCTTTTTTCTCTAAGTAATTAAGTAATTTTCCCTATAAGAGTAGTTACTCTTTGGTTTTACTGTTGCCTTCTCGAATGTTGTTCTGTGTCATGTTCTGTATTGAGTTGAGGTACCGAAATGCACCTTTAAATACTGTACTTTTTATCATACAGGACTCGATTTTTTTTCAAGGACAAATTCAAATTCACAAACGACTTGTTTTGCTAAGAGAAATGTAATGACACCCTCAAAATTAAGCTATTTCGGACCAAGTCTGACGTATGCTCATGTGTGTGAAATTCTGAGTCACACATTTTACCCAATTTTAATGGTTCTCGATTTTACATGTTTCAGTTTTTAAATCCATATTGTATCCATATAGTTTTTATAGCATAAGATATATCAAGAAATTAAGAAAAGGCATTGCGTTTTAGCCTTAGCGTTTTGCATAAAAGGGCCTTCTCATAGCTTCCCTGCAAACTGCCATTTTCCTTTGGAGGGCGACCTCTCGATGCAATTACAGTGTAAGTGTCTGTACTCTTCACAGAAATTCAAGGGTGCAACAAGAACACTGCTAACAAGTATTTGGAGAAAACCATACTTGTAAAAAAAATTCAAGGACTTTTTAAGGATCTTGCTCATTTTCCCAAGCGAGCCCTGATGGAGGTAAGCCGTACAACATTTAAAGTTAGTTTTCATGGAACAATCTATGTACTATACCTGTTTCCTTTATCTTCCGCAACTCCTTCCATTACTTCCGTTTCAGACACCTTACTTTCATTATCGTCATCGATATCGCTTTCCGAAAATTGCTCGTCCTCATCTGCACTTACTTCGGCCAGCGGCTGCACGTCTTCACCTTCAAATTCAGGTTCAACAGAGATTTCACTGAAATCTTGCTTCACATACAGCCTAATGGCTTCCCCAGCTACTGTGTGGGACTTGCTATTGTTTTCATTTTCCTGTTTGTTACCTTCTATTAAACTAGTTCGAGTTTCGCAGCTTTCTTTGTGCTCCTTCGGAGGTTCCGTTCCACCAGATAAGAATGTACTTCTATCGAAGGAGGGGTTGTCTTTGTTTCCTTCGATCTTTGTAATGTCTCTTTCTGTTTCTGTTGTTCCATCGTTTTGCGCTTTAACAAAACTATCTTCTAGTGGAGGTATAAGTGATGCATTCTTCACTTTACTGAATTTTTTTACTCCTTCAGGATTTCCATCCTAAAATGCACAAAAGAAATAAGAAATAAGGTTGTAGACATCATATGACAACTATATTTAACAATTAGAACACGAGAGAGCGTTATCGTTTGAGTACATATCACTATCCTATGAGTAAATATCACTATCCTATGAGTACATATCATTATCCTATGAGTATATATCACTATCCTATGAGTACATATCACTATTCTATGAGTACATATCACTCGTAGAAAGCAATAGCGAGTGTTTTATATCTTTAGTATAAATTTACCGTGGTTCACGGATACAAAATTCAAAAACTTTATTTCAACTAATTTACATTAATTTTAAACGTTTGCCGAATTTAAACCACTGTCACCCGCGCGTGCGAAAATGCATCGATGCGTATCGTTGTATATCCGCAGTTGTAAAACGGCGAGAGAACCAATCGGGGGTTTGCAATAGAACACGATAAATTCATACTAATAACAGTTATATCATTGTCACAGCGATATAGAGAAAACGATTTCTTAAACCGCTATGCATTCTTGTCAAGATATTTTCATATCTTGAAAGCTTGTAGAAGGAATAAAGACTAAATGATACACATATGACTACCGTTTATATATGTGAGGAACCATAAGAGCTAAAACGCTTCACAGGTTGCCCAAAACTCGAAACCTAATTATATATTAGTAAAGTGATCCCTTTTTAACAGGACCAGGGGCAAGAAGATAAAAGACCTCCTGCAGTCAAAGATTATCTGGGTGAGAGAAAAACCACAAAACTCTCCAAGTTTGCTCCCATGTGTTATTTTCGAGTTGAAACTTGTTTCATCGTACCTTTTTCGGTGGTGTCACAAAGTATGGGAGCTTCCCTCTCTGGAAATCGTTGAGAATCATCTTGGCCACGGTATTCACGTCTGGTTCACCACCCTTGAAAGGATGAAACACATTCGAATATAAGAAGCATCTAAAATACTCTTGTGTGTAGACAAAAAATTGCTTTCCCTCATCTCAAATTGATATCGTATCTGTAGTTCAAACTGGAAGTTACAAGTTCGTTGAAGAAACCAGGCAGAGAAAACAAAAATTATTTGTATAATTCTATCCCAACATTTCTGTGCATCTAGACAGAATTCTTAACATATACGAGGAATATACTGAGGAAATCGATTGCCCAAAGCATCAATCACATCACAATTAGAAGTAGTAATGTCACACCTATCTTAAATGAGATAGATATGTCATGTTATATTAGATCGTTCTCTTGCAAGATGTCGCAATGATATCTTTCTATAACAGCCGGTATTACCGTTAATTACACGCACGGTTAGGTACATGTACACTAAAGTGCGTACATTTCATCACATTTTCTGAAAAATTTTAAAATCATACAAAATTTTTCTTATTTGATTGTAATTTCCAAAGCTTTCGATGCTAAGCACGTTAGGGTTCCTTTAGGACTCCTAATCAAAATAAACCAAATGAAAGAAAGAACAAATTATCTATTAAAACCGAAAAAACTAATCATTTGAGACAAATCAATTATTTCAGATAAAGTTAAAAGTCTGCTTACCTTGAGAAGTCTACCGGCCCTTTGCGCCAGCTGTTCTAAGAAGTCAGTGGCATCTGTCCACGAAGTAATCCTGTATGTCTTGGAGAGGTAGTCGTGTTTGACTCGCTCAAGTACGGCTGGAATGTGGTCAGATGGATCTTTGATGTTCTCTACTCGCACCTACCAAGAAAGTATTTGGTGCATTTAACTCCTCACCAGAAACTCTCCAATATAATACGTATCCGAACACTCACATACGACTGTTACTTCACATTAATCTTTGTATATTTTCAGTTTTCGTTTAGACTTCGATAATACATTTCTGACTGGAAAACCGAGATTTGTACAATTAATAAAAATCTTGGTATATTAGATTGGCAAAGTACCTGGGGCATCCCCGTATAAATATTGGTCAGATTTTTCGCTGTTCAAAATGTCATATTTAAAAAATCAATATAATATACTGGAGTAAATTTGTGTCTGTTATTTCGTATTCCTTCTTGGCAAATAAGAACCTTAAATTAAACTAACTTTATCCACCTTTATTTTTCTAACATTTTGATAACTTATGGAGCAAATCAACAAGATTGGATAGGGTAAGGTTGCACATACCAAAAACCTCTTTGTTTCGACGAAATAAGCAGAGAAACATTTCAGCCAAACAAAGACATCATAATTATTGGAATGTGCGATTGAACCAGAAGTTAAGTGTCTAATCCATGTTACAAGATATATAGGTTTTCAACACATAATGACTCCCAAATAGATTACAAACTTTGCACTTCTAAACTACATTTCTCCAGAAGGCCACTTACCACGCCCTTCAACACAATCTCACTCTCGGTATCTCCCGTTGGGTAAACCACTCCAGGACAGTCAATCAGATATATTCGTCGCATAAGTGTCACATATTGCCACACCTTGAAAAGAATTCAACTCAGTTTAAGAAGGGACATAATCAGTACTCGGGCAATAGAAGCATCCAATGACTGCCGCTTTCTTTGATATACAGAGAATTTCTATTTTGGATTATAGTATCCACCTCCATGATACCCGTCAGCAGGGATGAAAACTAATGCCGGCCCGGCGGCCAGTGGCCGACAAATTTCACCTCGGGCCGGTAGATTTCACGAAGCACCGGCCCGTCTGGCCGGTAAATTTTGCAGAAAAAATACACGTATTTGTGCAGGATACTAGTGAATTCATATTGTAAGCAAATACCATTGTAACAAAACTGTAATGTACCGTAACTCGCCAAGTGTTGTTTTTACGATGTAAATTTCACTTTGGACTAGAAATGAAACTTTTACAATCTTTCAAAGACATTTGAATTCTTTATGATTCTTATCATTTTTGTGTGATGAAGGATGTACAACGCGATCGACGGATATACATCGTAGATTCGTTACTTAGAGAGACGTTCATTATAGGACAAGAAGAGGTTAACCTATTGAAAGACTAACTAAGCCTTTGGCATATCCAAAATACATATCTCAGGTTACGATTTTGATTAATAAAAAACTGAATTTATTACGGGCAGGTGAAATTTCTGTCGGGCCGGTGAATTCTATTTGTTACCGGCCCGGCTGTCCGGTGCTGAACAACGTTTAATAGTTTCCATCCCGGAGTCATCGATCACTAATAGGAATAAAAAGCCCGACATGGTGCATCCTTGTTTCACACCCGAATTACGTTAAACCAGTCATTCTGTCCTCCACTATCAATCACAGCATACTGGCTGTTGTTGTCCATAGCTTTAACTATCCTTACTTGCTTGGGAGGGATAACATGACGTCCTGTGAACACTGTTAAAGGCTTTTTTTGTGATCTATGAAGCATACATACATCATGAAGTTCCACTCTAATACTTGATCTACAAGTTCCTAAGAATGAAGGTCTCAGTGCTAAACTGCACTCCTTCTTTCCTGTAACCGGCTTGTTTCCTTAGACTCGAGTCTATTCCCTCTGATATTCTCATTGTTAACACTCTGCCCATAACTTTTGCGGTGACAGACATAAAGGTAATCCCTCTCCAGTTAGCAAACAGCAGTTTACAAGTTTACATGAGTAAACGTACATTAAAATAGGGGGCATGATTGCCTGATAACCCCCTAGTTGTCAATCTTTTTTAATAATATATGTTGAAAATAAAAAAACTCGTATACATGTATTATTACTACTACTACTACTATTACTACTATGAATAATAATATTAATAATAGTAATAAATGATAATAGTAATAATAATAATAGTAATAGCCAATATCAAAATAAGGACAGTACAAATGACTTGAAACCATCTTCATCGTATCCACGGCTTTTACACAACAACAGCAACAATACGTATTTATTCCACCTCAGTTTATGGCAAAGTACAATTTTTCAAGTAATTGTGAAGCAGACAGGTCACGGCTGGTTACCTGGAATAGCCGCTAGGACTATACGAGCCAGGCAACCAGAACTACATGTGTATATTTTGATACACCGACACCCTCACTAGCTCGAAATGAAGAGTTTACCTTCGTTTCGCCAGCAACAGGCGCCACACTGCACACCTTCTTTGATCTTAACGTGTTGATGATCGAGCTTTTGCCCACGTTTGGATAACCGATCAGACCAACACTGCAATGTGAGAGAAGTCAGTGATATACCCTTACTGTGCTCCTTCGTTAGCACGACACTTACACATTTTCTCAAATCAAACAAGAACTAATAGCTACACAATAAAAGATAGCAAAGTACTTACCTTATCTGTTTCTTGTCTCCATGAAGCTGTATTAGGTTGTAATGGAGAAAAAAGCACCGTTTTATTAAATAAATCAAGCGTCAAGGCACGAGTCGATCAAAAAGGGGAAAGGTTAAAAAGGGATACTCTACACCTCAGATGAAGTTTTGCTTAAAAGGTAGTATTTGCCCTGTAATATCTGATAAATGACAAA
>JANSTQ010150167.1:0-11272 GCA_026167885.1 Bergia puertoricense
GAGTGTTCCAACAAAATTTCATTAAGGACGGATTTTGTGTTCCTAAATAAAAAAATCTGATTGGAAATTTCACCTAACCCTGGGTTAAGTTTAACCAATAATCGAACAATTGGGCCCAGGGTGCTAAAACTGAACCAACATGTTGTTGTGGACTAACATACTGGATCTATTTTTGAGTAATCAGTTCAACAGTTCCACTGAGAAGTCCTTTACAGCTATCAGAACTTAAAAACAGACACGCAATCAGAAGACCTTCATTGAAGAAAATAACTACAGACAAAATAGTTAAAAAACTTAGGAGACCGAGCCATCTTGGTGGAAAAAATGAAAACATCAAATTAGTATAACGCTCATATTTGTATATGGGATATCATTTCACGGTTAATTTGTCTTTCGAAGGTTTTGTATTGAGCGTTCTGGAAGTAAAGAAACAAGTCTTTGAAGAAAGCTGTTCTACAACATGTTTAATCAAGTCGAGAAAAGTTGCCTGAAACTTCGAGACAATGATGAAGACTATAATAAACATGTCTTCAGTACCATTTTCCCATCACTTCCTTATTTGTAATGTCGTGTTAAAGACGATTTTCAAAAGGTCCTTGAACCAAGTTATTTCACGATTCAATTCTTAGATAATAAACTAAAGTTTCCGTCGTGGTGCTTGTTTATGAAAAGGTCCACAAAAGTTGAAAATAAGTTGGCTTATTATTGGATTTATTATTTTCAATCCTCGTGCTGAGAAAGGAGCCAAAATTGGTAAAAAACGTGACTTAAAGGCGATTTTAGTAATGCGTGCTGGACAAAAAATAAAATGCGAGACTTTCACACTGAACTTGAATGCGCAGAAACTTTCCAGACCTTATGTAGTAAAATACTTTTCTCTGTAAGCATAGTTATACATATGCACTGCTCTCTCGCAGTAGTCTGAGGGTGGTTATTTCCATTGTTAAATGAATAGGAAGGAAATGTCGGTAATTGTTTTCAGTCCACTACCAAGTATGTAATTAGCAGCCTCAAAGTTCTTACAAAAAGGTTCTTAGAAGAAAGAGAATGTACCTTGGCTCCATCAATACCAACTGGTCCCTTGTCACCCGCAGGACCAGTGGGACCCTGTTCACCACGAGTTCCTGGAGTTCCTCCAGGACCTGTTCGTCCTGTTTTACCCTGTAATCAGAAGAAAACAAATAAACAAACATGATAAGAAACCGTGTACCATCTTCTGTATAGCGTCAGAAAACCATGTAAGAAAGCCGGATCCAAACTGTTTAACTTATGTCTTTTCATTTGGTAGGCTAATTTGATTTTATTTAATGAGCACCAAGACGCTTGTTTTTTCCCTGTTAAGATTCCTGAACACAACTTGTTAACTAGACATCAGCTTAAAACTCTATGAGCATTCCCTTTCAAAGTTAAAGTTACAGTGGAACTATCAAACGCAATGCCGATTCTTTTAAACTCGATTTAAATCTGGAACATTTCACTGTATGGCTTTAAATTTTCCTATTAAAAACTTTCAGGTACATGTACCTTACACTTTCGTTGCCCTGGTTGGTCATTTGTAACACGAAACTTATGTTATTTTAAGAGTGTTTCATATTTATTTAACTTGTATATCGACAAACAAAGTTGCCCACAAACTAGGGTGCATTTGTTGAAGATTACTCTGTGTGATAGCCTACCGGACATGAAAAACAATATTTTCATAAAAATAACGAATTTGAGCTTGCAAAGTGCAAATTCACAAGCTCACATTACGTAAACTTGACTCTTGAACTTGTAAACTGTAACTCTGAACTTGCGAATTACGATTCTATAACCACAAGAAGCTCTACCTTTAACCACTAACTCATCTCGTGATGTAAAGTCATGGTTCGCGAGTTCAAAGTCGCAATTTGTGGCCAGAATGGCCACCACAATTCTTGCAAAAGCATTCTTTTGGAAGCTCTGGAATACGTGGAACACAGCCTTGATAGCAGAACAATCAATGTACTTATTCCTGGACAAAATATTCAGAGAAATTTTGCGCCAAACGAATGCACGCTTCCTTAATACAAGCAGAGGCAGGAGGTACAAAAATGTCACAAACACAAACAATTTGAGTTCTGGCTTACAGCGTTGCCGGGTTCACCGGGGGCACCATCCAATCCTTCAGATCCTTTTGGTCCCTGGATTATAAAAAAATAAAAAGTAAAATAAATAAGTAAATAAATGAATGAATGAATGAATAAATAAATAAATAAACTCATTGAACTTGTTTTTTGCAGAGCTTTTTCAGATGAATCAATTCAAGACATTTGAAACATTTTGTAAAACTAAAGTTGAGGAAAAGTACAATACTTTTTACTGTCTATATAGTTGCAGCTTTAATAAACAAAATTGCCAAGACTCATACAGTAACACAACATCAGAGTGAAACACTGCATGTTGTTCTTTCACTGACTCTATATGAAATATTAATTGCAAAAATGCAAACTTGTAGCAACAGAACAAATTTTGCAAGACAATTTAGAACCCAAATTAGTGAATCATGGGAATTGAAGACCTTTTCAGGCTTAGAAAATGTGTAAAGGAACTGCAGCAAAAAACACTGCAAACAGCCATTTGAAACGTTAAGAAACAAGAGGCTACCGCAGTAGCCTATACTCGGACCGTAGTGATTTTCTTTGCAGCCAAGCAAGCTCCAGTAGTCAGGATCATCGTGCTCTAATCAATAAGATTGTTGATCAAATAATCCAAGGGCAACAATATATTGTGCTCAAAGTACTCAACAGCGAACTGAAACACACCAAAACACGTTGGAAGAACGCAGAATACATTCTGGCCGTTGAGAAGAGCCTCTAAAGCAGATTTCTGTTCTGGTTTCAAACTTAAAACGTTTTCCGAACTACAAGCCGCCATAACAATTTCACGCGAAACCCAAGATGCCAACATGAGATGACCTGTTGACGGACAAGCCAAAACTGACCAATTAGAAGAATGAGGCCGTCAACGGCTGTGCAGATTTTTGAACAATAGGTTGTCTGTAGTCCCCTCTTTTCTCTCCCTTTCTCTCCCTTTCTCTCCTCCCCTCCCCTCCCCCCTCTCGCTTTTTTGTCCTCTCCCCAGTTTTCGTGCGTTCTCTCATCTACCAACGTGGCTTCTCGAACGATCGATCTGGACGATCTTCCAGAGGAAAAGAGGGGACTACTCGCAGTCTAATGCCGGTTTGCGTAACGTATGTAGCGAGGGCAATGCAATCGTATAAGTTCAAACTTTCACGCATAAACTTCTCCTCTCAATGACGAATCCCATCCACTAGTCACGTGGGTTCAAAATGCCAAAACTACGCATACTCAGGATATTCGTGACACGCACATAAAAAAAAAACGGAGCTCATCCCTTGACTCGTGGCTTATCGGCCCAAGTAACAAGAACGAAATGTGTAAGCAAAAGGAATTTTTAATTTTTTAAAATGACAAAATCAACTGTCAAGTTTTGAGAAAAGTATTTTTACTTGAGCTGAGCTAATCAGGTGATCCGATGTTTCCCACATGCTAGGTGTTAGCCAATCAGTGCACGCTGTTTTACCTGCTCAAAAGGCACAATCCCAGAAGGCGTTGCAAGATCAGCAACACGTTGTTGTTAGCTCGATTCGCTGAAGAAACGAGTGCCTTGAAATGTAACAAAATAGGCAACTTCTGATAATTATATTCAACATTCAAAACTGAATTGGACTCAAGAGTTTCAATTGTACTTTGTCCCTATTTCGAAAACAATAACTGAAATTTAAAATGGCAGCTTTTACGAAGCCAGTTTGCACGCATAACATTTTCTGGGATGGTCTCGTGATCATTTCAGTCACGCATCCCTAAGGTACAATAGTCCATCACCCATCACCCCAGCTGATGACCAATTTAGCAAACATTTTATAGTTGTACTGACCGGGTTACCATTAGTGCCTGGAGTGCCAGGAGGCCCTGGACGTCCTTGGAATCCCTGAGCGATAAACACAATTGTTAGTTTTTCATGTTATGCTAATACTGATAACATATGTGTCAAAAGTCTTTTTGGAAAACTGAAAATTCTAGATTTTTCAAATATGGTGTCCTAACCGTTTTGTTCCCTGGAGAGATTAGATCTGCAAAAACACTCATTCCTCCCCTCCCAAACAGGTTTGGTCCCTTTGCTTCTACGATAGTGTTGTCACTTCCAGACCTTTTGAAACTAGTACATACAGATTTAGAAAACATTCTTTTGTGATCATCACGACTATCAACATTTCGACTTCAAAGATTACACAAGTGCGAGACTGTATGGGGTACGTTGTTTGACACCTTGAAGGGAACATGCAGCTTGGAATCAAAACTATTTTGAAATGATCAAAGGAGACACTCATCTGAAGCAGCAATTATTGTTTGAATATACTTACAGAGTTCGATAAAAACGAAAGGGTTTGGAATATTTTATCCTTGAATAAACAGTGTTTGAAAAGACTATACAAGTTTTTTTTTGTTTTAGTTTTTTTGTACGAGGTTAAAAATTTTCCTCATTGTTCGAAGAAGAGCAAAAATTGCACTCTGTTCTTTCTGTTCCATTTGTTCGTCCAAAAACCTATCATTACAATAAATCGTGTGATAAACTTCTGTGATAGAGATATATGTAGAAGATATTACATGGACGCACGGAGATACGAATTTTATCTTCGAGTGTTGAGAGATGTTTTCAACACGAAAAGATAAAATTCCTATCTCCAGGCGGCCATGTAATGTTCTGTTTATTATATTAATATAGATAAAATACCAGGTAGGAAGTAGTTAATGGCAAAAGTCGTGTTCAAATCCTTTTAACGGCTTTTTAATAATGCTCTAAATATAATTTATCGATCAGGAAGTCGGACTGACTTAGTTCAATTTGGTGAACTAGAAAAAGACTAGTTTGCTTTAAGATCATTAAAGTGAATTAAATAATCCTACTGGAGCAAAACCGTTTCTTTAAAATATCTCATGAGTAGTCTGATAATATCTTCACACACGAAGAGAACAATGATATCTTCACTGTGCACGTATGACTTTAGAAATAGAGGAACCTGGTATTTTATCTATATTTAAGTGATAAACTGACTCTGTGATAGAGAAACAGTACTTACAGGTGCACCGATCGCTCCAGGGTTTCCACCACGGCCTGCCTCACCTGTATCTCCCTATGGCGAAAAATAAAAGTTTAAACTAAGTTCATAACAAGAGAAACATTAGATGAATGAACTAACGCAATTATCAAATGTATTGACGAGTGATTAAATTACAATCCAAGCACTTTGGTAGTCTTCAGTTGGGTAGTCTTCCCCATGAGTGAGAGCTAAGGTAACCCAATCACCCGGGACGTCTTTTCCAGAAGTGACAGCTAGGGTAACTCAAGTACTTGAGTAGTTTCTTTCATATGTGAAAGCTAGGGTAGCACAAAAACACAGGTAGTCGTCTCCACGAGTGAGAGCTAGGGTAACCAAAACATATGATTAGTGTCCTCCACGAGTGAAAGCTAGGGTAACCCAAGCATTTTGGTAGTCTCCTCCATGAGTGAGAACTAGGGTAACCCAAACACCTAGGTAGTCTCCACTTAGCATAGTACCCAAAGCACTTGGGTAGGGTAATATCCTCCATAAGTGAGAGCTAGGGTAACCATGAAACTTGGGTAGTCCCTCCATGAGTGAGAGCTAGGGTAACCCAAGCACTTGGTTAGTCTCCTCCATGAGTGAGAACTAGGGTAACCCAAAGTGCAGAGTAGTCTCCTCCATGAGCAAAAGCAAGGTTACACAAGCATTTCGGTAGTCTCCTCCATGAGTGAGAGCTTGGGTAACCGTACATATGGTCAGTGTCCTGCAAGAGTGAAAGCTAGGGTAACCCAAGCATTTTGGTAGTCTCCTCCATGAGTGAGAGCTAGGGTAACCGAGACATATGATTAGTGTCATCCATGAGTGAAAGCTAGGGTAACCCAAGCATTTTGGTAGTCTCCTCCATGAGTGAGAGCTAGGGTAACCCAAACACCTAGGTAGTCTCCACTTAGCGTAGTACCCCCATAAGTGAGAGCTATGGTAACCCAAAAACCTGGGTAGTCTCCTTCATGAGTGAGACCTAGCTATTGGGTAACCCAGAAACTTGGGTAGTCTCCTCCATGAGTGAGAACTCGCGTAACCCAAGCACCCACGTAAATATTGTACTTAATTTGGGCATTGGAAGGTGGTAAATTATGCTGGATGATACTTAATGATGATGAAGGACACCTACAACTGGTCCTGGATTTCCGACTGCACCTCTTAATCCAGGTAATCCAACTACTCCCTTTTCAAAGAGAACAAAACAATGTTTGTTAGTGGAAACTTTAAATTAAATTAAACTGCCGTAAGTTATTTAATAAAACTAATACTAAGTAATAAAATTATCCAGTTGTATTAGACAATTTTCAAATGAGTAAATTGTTATTGTACACGTACGTCAAAAAAGAATTTTCTGATGTTTTTTAAAATACAATTAATTTTCCGAACTGTTATATTTAATGTATATATTTACATACTAAGTTCTAAATTCCATAGTACTGTTGAGAAGGAGGAAAGCTAGACAAAAAGATGGACACAGCAAACAAGAACTTTGGAATTATTTCTTTAATTATATTTGTTTCCAGCTTTATGCTTGAAAAGGTTAGAATTTAGTGTTATGAAATTTGTTGTTGAATGTGATAATTGAGCATTTGAATTTGGTGCTATCAGGTCTAAAGACAGCATTGAAATCAGATACATGCTTAAAACGTCCGTATAAATCAATTAATTTTATTAAAAGTTTCTTGTTGAAAGTAATAAGTAGAAAGCAAATATAATTACTTGTCTTCCTTGTTCTCCTTTAGGTCCTGCACCACCCTGTCTTCCAGGTGCTCCCTATTGAGGAAAATGTACATTACAAAACTCAGTTTTGACGCTAATTACATATAATTTCAAAAGGGGAACTATCCATTCCAAATTAGGGTTAAAAACACTTCTGAGCAATTCCTCATCACAAATGCAGATTTTTCGTACACCTATGCGAGACTATCCTTAAAGAGAATTGGTACAAATATAAATAAAGAACAAAGGAAAACAAGCATACGAATTTTTACTGAGTCATGATCTAGTCTTAATACATTTTCAATTTCAAAAGTGAAAACCTGAATGACTCTCTGAAACTAGTCGTTCCCAAGGGATATTGAGCTCAAAAGTAACGAGGGTTGCCACTTACTGAAATCGACATTTTGGGTGTGGATTTGGATTTGGCTGCAGTCACACTTTGTGCCCGACTGTCGAATGTGAATGCAGTTTTCCTGTTTTTTACTCATATGCCTACAACAGTTTGAGCATAATCTTTTTCTAACCAGGCATTTTGCCCATACAGGTAACTAACTCCTTTCTCTTATTTGTTTTATTTGTGTGAGCATAAACTTGTACTGGGCACCAGTAGTATGAACACACCACAGTTTTGTGCTCCTGGGGGGAAGGGGGATGGGGGTACTTGACCTATCTTTTGCTGGGTATGTGCCACTGGCCCTTCAGAACCCCTACCCCATAATAGTCACTTCTGTAGACAATTATAGAACCCATCTTAGTCACTTGTCACTATGATTTCTAACAATGGAAGAGCTTTTAACAGTGTTTTGTAATTCATAAACTTTCAAAAGCAGAATCAGATTGTTTTAAGAGCTAACTCGAGACGAATTGCAGTCACATTTGACGAGACTCAAGGTCTTCCCAGTGCCACTTAGGCAAACGTGTTGAAAAGCGCCCCGTTCTAGTCACTGACGAAAAATACAGTCCCATTTTAGTCACTTCAGTCCCAAAAATGCGACCCCATCCAGTGGCACATGCCTATTAACCCAACTATAGCGAATACCCCCCACCCCCCGGGTGTGTGCTTCAGTATGCCAGACACAAAGTGTGTATACATGGAATTGATATTAAGAACTACGACCTGAGTTCATTGTTTGCCATTCTTAAGAATTGCGAGAGTAAACAGAACTGCTTAATTGATGAGATGCTATTCATCCGTGTACAAAAACCATTGTTCAACATGCAGTCAGTCTCACTGCATGTCAAAGTGTTTTAATGCAATCCTATGTAAATTCAACTATTGTATATGCCCTAGTAACTCTGTATGTATTTCAGTTTTCTATCATCCTGAAGATAAAGTCGAGGAGGCTTCGAAACGTCGTTTCATTGCGCTAATTTTCTTACTGAATTAATTTATAACAACTATAATGTGTAGCATGGTAAGCTGGTAAGTACTGCCACTTACTGGTTTACCGTCTCCTCCTGGGAGGCCATCCTCACCATTTCTACCTAAGCTCCCCTTCAAGAAATGTCGATGTTAGAAGAGTGCAGTTAAAAAACAGAAACAATCTAATAACACTTTTATTTTGACGGCTGTGCTGGCCTGAGAGAATTGGCTTTTGCTAGAACCTGCTCTGATAGTTGTCTCGTTCCATTTAAGGACTGACTGGAATAGCTAGTCAGATCCTAAACAACAAAATTAACCTCACATGTACCAATTGAAGATGGTATCCTAACAAAATCTTGACAACGTAAAGTGTGGTATGGTTTTACAGTCAAATGAAGTGATCTGAGAACCGTACTTTGAAGAACTTTGTTGTTTTCAAGATTGAGGTGAAGTTTTAGACAAAGGTTCAAAACTTATTTGAGCATTTTGAAGGTCTCTTTTGTTAAAAAACTATTAAATTCCTTCCAAATGCTCAGATTGAAAATCCATGAAAGACAAACTACTTGTAACACAACGTTCTTTCCAAATATCGAAGTAACGGGTCAAAAAGATGATTTAAGTGCGAGTTAGGGCCATCTCATTTTCTTCACTGAAAGATAGCCGTTGGCGGTTAAAGTTTTAAATAAAGATAAATTTTGAACTTGCATGCCAACTGCAATTTTGAAATATACAAAGAAATTCTTCTGATTACGGTTCTCATGTCACTTCTGTTGACTACAATAAAAAAAAATGTCACTCTTCCTACAAAATGCCTTAGTTAGCAACAGTTTCATTGGATAAACTACAAAAAAATGTGTTCTAAAGAATACCAGACTATGTTTAAATAACACCCAACAGTGGAAAATCGAGCTTAAATGATAACTAGTTCAATATCAACTTACAGTTTGTCCAGGAAGGCCGGGGGAACCATTTGCACCAGGTTCTCCTCGTTGTCCCTTTCGAAACACAGAAACAAGATGCAGTTTAAAAAATATGATTGAAGTAAAACGAGAACAAGGCTATCAAAATCACGAACGATGGCTGCTTTTAGGTGTTGTATTTTGTATCTTGCAGTTTTAATGAAAAAGGAATTACCAGTACCAGGAATTTTGTATGAAAAGTTAAAAGGATGCACGACATACTCAAAACTATAAATAAACAATTAGTCTTTATTGCATAATTTATTATAAAGCAGCCAACTACATAATAAGGTGTAGATCTAAATAACTAACTTGTGCGATATACACTTAAGTACACTGCTGTTACCTTTGGCCAATCATTTCCTTTGAGTCAATCCAGAAAACTATTTATCATACACGTATATTAATAGTTTTATCACCAAGCAGTTATCGAAGCAAACTCGAGACATTACTCCCAAATCTATTTTCCATCCATTAAACATTAAATTTAATGCTTTAAGTCACGTGGCATTTCCTATTAAATGCTTCAGCCCACCCACCGCATCCCCTGTCTGAGTGTCAAGATATAGTTACTGTTTTCTGCAATCGGCAACAAGGCATTTTAATAAGAATATTCGTCTTTCCGGTAATTTAACAATTTTCTTAAGTATGATATGTCCATTTCTCTATTCAACAATCAAAACTTTCAAGTTTTATACCCTTTTGTATTTTTAACTTGAACAATATATAAATAGTTGTATATTCTATACGTAAATTAACGTAATTCAGTTTTTGCTGCAATGTTTATAAAAGACAGTCTGTTTATTCTTATTCTGGGATATACTTACCTTCACTCCCGGAGTTCCAGGGTCTCCTTGACGTCCTGGTTTTCCCACTGCTCCCTGAGACAAAATTGGTGAAATAGAGTTGAAAAATCTGGAGGCCTGAAGAGCTTGGACTTTACGGATCAACTATTTAAACGAGGTCTAAACCTTAGCTGATGTCTAACTATTGTTTATAACACCTTTAAACAAAAGATTAATTCAGGTTAAAACCCACCACACACCAGACAATTACTGCTGACTTTTTATCGCGGACAGAAAACCAGCTCGTGTGGTGTAGTTTCCGACAAGCCACGACAAATTCTAATTTTGTCAGACAAAATCAAACATGTTTGATTTTAAGACATCTTGACTTAACTAATCGGTCCGTGTGTGACAGTCTCCGATTTTTTGTCAGAAGCAAAACTTACTGTGTCCAGTAGAACAGGGTTATTCTTAACTTACATCTTGCTTCTTTTTAAAATCAAACCACGAGTGCCACGTTCTACCAGGGCACTGGGGGCGACAAACAAATCCATGCTCTCTGACAAAAAATCGGGGTCTTACCAACAAAATATCGGCTAGTGTGTGACGGTCTTAAGATTTAGACCATTAAGTTTAAATAATAGGCCCTACATGTTTAAAAAGGTAAAAAAAATTTTTGGTTATGCACGTACCTATGAAGGTGTGCAATTTCCTTGCTGTGAGTGTGTCACAATTATGCAAGTGTATTTGGTTATGCACGTACCTATGAAGGTGTGCAATGTCCTTGCTGTGAGTGTGTCATAATTATGCAAGTGTATTTGGTTACGCACGTACCTATGAAGGTGTGCAATTTCCTTGCTGTAAGTGTGTCATAATTATGCAAGTGTGTTTGGTTATGCACGTACCTATGAAGGTGTGCAATGTCCTTGCTGTGAGTGTGTCATAATTATGTAAGTGTATTTGGTTATGCACGTACCTATGAAGATGTGCAATGTCCTTGCTGTGAGTGTGTCATAATTATGCAAGTGTACTTGGTTATGCACGTACCTATGAAGGTGTGCAATGTCCTTGCTGTGAGTGTGTCATAATTATGCAAGTATATTTGGTTATGCATGTACCTATGAAGATGTGCAATGTCCTTGCTGTGAGTGTGTCATAATTATGCAAGTGTATTTGGTTATGCACGTACCTATGAAGGTGTGCAATGTCCTTGCTGTGAGTGTGTCTTAATTATGCAAGTGTATTTGGTTATGCATGTACCTATGAAGATGTGCAATGTCCTTGCTGTGAGTGTGTCATAATTATGCAAGTGTATTTG
>JANSTQ010150189.1:0-11819 GCA_026167885.1 Bergia puertoricense
TATATGTTATGCTCAGCTGTAAGACCTGATACTAGTAGTAAGTAACCAGAATTGTTTGAATTCTGTTCCCAAACCACAAAACGCAAGCATCGTCCCTGACCAAAAGGTCAAACTTATGAGACATTGAGTCTAGACAAGTCTGAGAATGTCCTTTTTAGGAAAATTAATTAAATGTGAAATGTACAGTTCGTGACTACAGTTATTCGATTGGACAGATACAAAGAACTGTATTTAACATGTGGTTTGCGGTTACTTGTTTACAAGATTTGCACATAAAGAAAATGAACTGCATTTATTTTTAAATGTTGTGTTTGTGCGGCTTAAATGTGAATATAACTACAGTAACTGTTTTTACTTGGCAGTAAAACTTTAACTTAAAGAGTTACGAAATGCCACATACAAACAGTCTGAAACATACATGTATTCTAAAATTTAGCGCCAGTAAAAAATAATTATTTTTTCTGTGGCGCTTAAAACAGAATCAAGACAGAAATTATTTGGTCAGGTGGCACTTAAATTAGAGTAAATACGGTATGTTTTTGTTACTATCTAGAACTTATAATTGCAGTAAATTTTAAATTGTCACTTTTAGCAAGTTATGAAATAGGTAATGTTTTCAATTACGTTTCAGTTTGTGATCTTTCATATTGCATGGTATATTGGAATTTTTGAATCTTAAACAAACTTTTCAAAAATATTTTTTAGAAAAAATAACTTTGTAAAATTTATAAATAAATAGCAGATTGATTGAACAAGTCAGTTGTTGTTGTGTGAACATATCCGGTATTAATAAAATCATAAACTGATAAAGCTGGGATAATAATTATATCTTGTTAATATTTGTGAAATCATGAATATTAATGATATGCAAATTAGGGCACCCTGTCATTTTTTTAGCTAGCTAGTCAACACTGAGGTGTGAAGAATTTACCCACCTTTCTAAGCCAAATTTCTTCGTACACACTTCTACCATCTACACTTTAAAACATCCCTTCACTGGTTCATAATGGGTATTCTAACTAGGACCAGTAGAGTCTACTATATGCCAAACATCTTTCTCACAAGATTGAAAGTTACATGTTGTTTATGTTCGTGAGTAGTTTGCGAATGGTTTCCTAAATCTTTGTAGCCAATGGGAAGGCAGTTTGAGTGGTTTCCAAATCATCAGAAATCACCCGACCAATTAGATTGCATTTTGACTAGTTCACTGTAAACAGTACAATATTTAGCGTAGGCTTTTCTCGTGAATCACTGGTGAATCACTTGAATAAACCTGACGAGGGAGGGTTGAGAGGGTAAGAAGTGGTTCAAAAGGACAAAAAATGCAACTTACGATCATAAAAAGATGAAACAAATTGAAACATAAAGTTTTGGGGATTTTTTTTAAAAAGCGTCACAAAATTGTGAGCAGTTTCTGGAAACAAGGTGAACTAGTCTGGATCCAGCCCAGAGATATATACTGGTACATTGTATTCGTTCTCTCTGCTCAACAATTTGATCTGTCATTGATGCTAGTGGGGTTGGCTGGGTTGACCATCCACTGTTTGATCTTTGATCACCAACCCAAGGTCCCTGGTTCTATCCCCAGACATGCCGAGGGCTAAATGTTTCAGAGACCTTCAGGATTTGCCCACAGCTACATACATGTAAAGCTGTTGGTCAAAAAGCTGGTGGTCTTAAAAGAATCAACACATTTCTCAAGGTCTGGTGGCCATTGTTCTTACAATATGACACCAAAGCCCTTGTTGATGCTGATCAGTTCTTTTGTGAGTTTAGTATGCATTTGGGATTGATATATTTTGATACAAGATGCAGGTGTGGAATAAGACAGGAAAAGAAAGCTAGACTTGGGCCAGTTGGGATTTTACAAATGATTGGAATGTGGGACTGAAAGCATTTTATAATATAATAAACAATTATTCACTGAAGTGGAGGTGAATAGTGGTAGATATTTACTGAGCTGCAAAGCCACTTTTCTCTTTGGCTGCTCGGAGGTGAATAGTGCTTTGCTAATCACCTCCAAGTTAACCAATTAGAATGCATGAAAAGCACTATTCACTTGTGTGATATCTACTAATAATAATTATAATAGCATATCCACAGAGTGACTCTTCATTTACCATAAATATCTATGGCAAGATAAACTAAGGCAACAGAGTGAGTTGACAGTTTTCTGTAACTGCCAGCTTGTAACTCTGTTAATTAGCACAAGCACAGAATTAGTTTACAATACATTAAAAGAAAACAATATGATTAATGAGAGCTACATACCCTATATAGTTAAGAGCAAGTCTTGCAGTTTACTGCATCTTCCTTTAATTTGCTATTTCTTAATTACAAAATAATTATTTATTAAACCCATTGGTGTATACCAGCCAGATTTTTTACCTGGTGAAATGATATATTAAGTTGCCAACTTGTCAAGATCAACTTTACTGTCTGGGAAAAAGCAATACAGCCACTGGTGAAATGATATATTAAGTTATCCTGACAGAGACTGCCTGAAGAAAAACGATGTTAGTGAGTTCTTTAAGAGTATGTTTTTTGAATTGCAGTTGTAAAACTTTTTAAGATACAAATTAACCTTATCTTGTCCTGTCCTGTGCTTGCTTGTCTTCTCTGCAGGGTGAAGATGATGAACAGGAACCCATGGATGGTGATGATGAACCACAAATGGCAGTTGTGTTACACGAGGTGATGATGAATTAAAACTGTTCAGCAGATTCTGAAGTTAATGATTTTAATATCAATGAATTCTGCATATTAATTAGTTTACATTAACATACATGTGTATAATTTAGTAAAATATGTTTATATAATTTATAGTGTAAGTATAAATGGTTTTTGGAAGTTGAAGACAGCTAAACATAGTTTGAAGTGACTTGTGAGAAATAATAAATATGTATCTGTGTCACCAAACTGATTTGATTTTCTCTTGTGACAGGACAAGAAGTATTATCCTACTGCAGAAGAGGTTTATGGGCCAGAGGTTGAGGTACGCTTTGTCCATTTTGTTTTTAGTTATTACATCAATATCATTCTTTCAATTTTGTTACTTCTCCATTATAGAAGAGAGTCTGGAGGTATTATCATATACTCACAGCTGATTGTAAAATTAAAAAAATGCTTTCAAAATTCTGATTGAATGTTTCGATCTGTTCACTAAAATGCTGTAGAAGATATTAATTTATGGTTAGTATTGGTGTTGATCATAACTGCCATTACTGGGTAATGGATTTTTGATTTGGTTTGTTTGTATTATCACAAGCATTTTATTAGAGATACATATTACACTGTATATGTACTGTCTCAAAGATTGAAGAAGTTGGCATTGTACAAACATACATGTAGATCCCTATTCACACTCAACTGATCATCTGAGACAAATCCCTCTATTCCTTTGGCTCTAATTGCCCTGCTAACAAAGATATTATGTCAAACATCCAATAGGGATTCTTGTACAAATGTGACCCAGATATACAGGTGGGCTTGAACTTGGCTTCACCTGGTACCATTGAACAAGCTTTCAGTTCCTGGACGAAACATGATTAAATAAATTGTTGATTGATATTGTATGATCTACGGTATACCATGATACATGTAGATAGGAGTGGGAACTTTCAAACACAGAGTGTTGGGTCCAAGCATCAATCAGTGTGTACCAGTGATTACTTATTATCTTTACTAGAGGTTATAGAATGAATAAAATAGCAATAATAAATGTAATATTTAGCAATTGTTGTTCTTATGCAGAGTACATATGTAACAGGGAAGTTTCCACTTGAAGAGCTTGGTGCAAAAACTGTGACAATTTTGGGCCAAAAAATAAGAATTCAAAATAATCAAATTTTTTTGCACCAGATACATGTACCTCTCCTACTCATAACAAATTTATGTCCCCCTACATTTTTTCCACAAAAACATGGCTACAAACCGTGGGATGAACTGATTGTGTAAGCCAGGAAACTCTATTTTTTACTCTTAAAACAACTTTAGGATTTATATAGAATTATGAAAATGGTCAAAATGTTCTAAAAGCAGTAGTTTGATCCCCCCCCCTGTTGAATGTTGGAATCTCCGACTGCACATAAAATTTCGATTTTTTGAAAGTTTTAATGAAGTTTACTCGTCATTGATGCAGGGGAGGGGGGGTCGTCCCAACAATTAATATTGACCAAATACACTTTGAAACTCGTTTTCCATGGTTTCTAGCCATGTTTTTGTGGAAAAAAATATAGGGGTTCAACATTTGTTATGAGTAGAAGAGGGTACAGTATTTGGTGCAAATAAATTTGATAATTTTGAATTTCTACTTTTTGGCCCAAAATTGTCACTTAGACCATTTTTGCACTGAGCTCTTCAATTGTATCATTCGTACAGTGATAAATTTGTTGTTTTTGTGTTAACAGACTGTAGTCCAAGAAGAGGATACTCAGCCTCTTACAGGTAAAAAAAAGTTAAATTAGATTTATGATTTTTACATTGCTTGGTAGAAGTCATGGAAAGTTAACATTGATAATAGACCTGTTTGTTCAGTTTTGATCAGATCCAGTTTTTTCAATATTGGATGGTTCAAGCATGTCATGACTGTAATGACTTAAAGGTTTTTGTTGAAATTCATTGACAGAGTGAGTTGCTAACTAAAGCTTACAGCTGTAATATGTACATGTAATGTAAGGTTACAGTCATAATAATATGTTTTGGTTGAATATCCAAAGCCAGTTATTAAGCAGTAACTAGTATGTAAATGTACTTTGATATGTTTTGGTTGAACATTCAGAGCCAATTATTAAGCCAGTTGTAAAGAAAAAGTTCTTCCACGCCGAACAAGACCTCCCAAGTACAACATATGATATGGAGTGAGTAACAGTTTTTTGATATATTACATTCAAAATATTTTATCTTTTGATTCCAAGTAAAAATAAAAGTGTTTGAAGAAAAACTAGTATATAGTAATAATAATAATAATCGAGAGACACAAAAACTTAACAGTCTTCCAACCACTAAAGCCTGACTTTGCTGTTAATTGTGACAAGATGATGAAGTCTATGTACTGTATAGCAGATACACATGTTTTTCATAAGACAAGAATCGATGTCTTTATTGGTGCTTTTTTTCACAGTAACTGAACCAGTATTGTTGAAAACTCGCTCTACTTACACATACTTTGTACAGGTACATGTATGTAAGTTTAACTTGAAGAGTGATCCAAAGTGTTTGGTGTCAATTATCCCTCAAAATTCAAAGTTGATTGAAATGTACATGTATGAGACAAGAATCAAGAATTACATGTCATCATTTTACCTGACTGTGCCCTGGATTTCCTTGTTTAAAAGATACTTGCTTTATTGTGGATGCTTGCAATATGTTTTATCCTTATTGTTCAGGGTAGGTTGGGGAGAGAGGCCAGGTTGTAATGGTGAGAAGTGTAGGTGTTGGGTAGGAATATGACTGTGTAATATAAAGTTTCTACAGAAAAAAATTCAGATAATAAAATCTGTACAGGTACCTGGCTGATCTCATGGATAACCCTGAGCTAATCAGAAATGTTGCATTGGCTGGTCATCTACACACTGGCAAGGTGAGATGTATAATAAAACATACCATATTTCTCTGACTATAAGTCAACTTGACCTTGAAATCTTGGACTTTTTACTGTATCCTGAGTATAAGTCGACCCCTCATTTTCAAAGTATTTTATTCACAAATTGAGCTCAAATTCATAAAAAATGTCTCTTCCATTTGTTCATGATTTTCCATTTACAATACCATAAGTTGTGCAAAATTTTTGATCAAAATGTCCAGCAACGCTTTATTGACACAACACTTGTTTCATGCTCTCAGCCACAGCCAGTAAAGTGGAACAATCCCACAGAAAACCACTTAAATGTTGTAAGTTTCAGGACTCATAATTCTTAAAAAGTAACTAGTTTAAGTTATCATTTGAATCACATTCAAAACACATGAAAACACGATTTGTGACACGTAGAATGTAGATATTTATTTTATTTCACAAACAAAAGTGTGTATTAGTATATATACACTTTCAACATAGACAATAATTTTCACACACAACATGAAGCAGACATGTCCTGACGATGTCTTGTTTTCCAGAAAGATGAAATTGACATGTTTACAGCTGCGTGAGAATCTCATGCTTGCAGTTTCCACAGGCACTTAAATACATAATTATGTATTTCATTGAAATGAATTTTTTGTGTCTGTCTGCAGTGTTCCGTATTTTATTAAATAGAAAACTGCTGATAATTGAAGCCTAAATATATGATCCATTGATTATAATAAAGCAACTTTAGTAAAATGAGTATTTTATGTGACATTCCTGACAATTAGGTCACAGTTTTCAAGAGCAAGATTTCGTGACCTTAGTATAAGTTGAAGTCATTTTTTGAACTTTTATTTTGGGTCTCAGAAAATCGACTTATAGTCCTGGAAATACGGTACTGTAAGCCTGGCAATCTACATACTGGAAAGGCGAGATGTATGATAATTATATAGTAAAACATACTGTAAGCCTGGTAATCTACACACTGGTGCCATCTGCTAAGATAAAACATTTTGCAACTCCTTTACTATACAAGTCTACCAGAGAGAAATAAAATAGAACATTTTTTTAGTTGATATTTGGTAATCATGTAAAACTATGTCTTTTTATAAAATTGTTTTTAATGTGTGAATGTGAATATTTATGAAATTCTCACAATTCAGTTGCTTACTGTTATGTGAATTACATTAACAATTAAAGTTGTTTGATTTGATACACATCAGGTCAGTTACATGTATGTATATATAATTAAATGTAAGTTTGCAGATATTCTTCTGTGAAATTATGCAAACATTTGTCCTGTACAATAATGATATTAAAAGATCAGTTCTCTAAAGATCCACTGCACAAAGTGAAAGTACAGCATAACTAGAATGGTAAAATGTACGAACTTGTTTCTTTACAAACTTAACTGGTTTTATTGACTGGGGAACTAGTTTTGAAAAAAAAACTGTTTTTCTGTGTGGGTGAGTAGGCTGAAAATGTTTCATTTTTCAACAAAAGTTGATATGGTATGCTCTTTGCCGTTGGGTTAGGTTGAAAGCTGACGTTTCAAGCATTAGCCCTTCGTCAGAGCAGACTGACGAATTATGGGGGGAATTATGATTTAAATAGTGTAATGTTAATATAGCTACATTATAGGCAGATCGAAATGTTCAAATTTGCCATTGGTTGAAATGTTCCAAACTATGTAAATGAAAACCTTTCATTGATTTTGTGGGGAGCTACATATGGTCCAGAGTTTGAAAATTGTTTGAATCTGTGTGTTTGTAGTGAACACTTGTAGCCAAGGTGTCAGAAATTTCTTATGTGAATTTGAGCACTGTATGGAAAGAATTGACAAAATTTATTTGATGAATCAGCCCAGTTATTTCAGTCCAGTGGTTTTATTGAGTTATGTTATCTTGCATCCAGTCACAAACAGATTTGCTGATGTGTTTGTCAACTGTGTAGTAAATGTTATTTCTTTTTCTCAGAGTGTGTTTGTCGACTGCCTCTTTGAACAAACTCACAGTGAATTGCAGTCCAAAGAAGGAAAAAATGTAAGTACATGTATGTAAAGAGTTCAGTAGTTCTTACTCCATTTGCACAAGCCTGCACTAGTTGGGGTGTATAGGAAGCTATACTGTAGTTTCTGAAATGTTCTTATTTTATGATTTAAGCATTTTGCACTCAAGAAAGTACACAGTTGTGCAATTAAACCATCGGATGATGAGGAAATGAGGATTGCATGTGTCTCAAGAAGAAGAAGAAGAAGCAGAGGAGAGAGAGAGAGAGAGAGAGAGAGAGAGAGAGAGAGAGAGTGTGGAGGGAGGGTGGATTATCAGAAGCATAAAAAACAAGTACTTATGTTCTCTTACCAATCCAAGTACCAATTTTTTAAAATGGCTTGCAGTTAAACCAACTACTCAAGACTTTTTAATGAAAAATTGGCATATTTATTTAACAATTATTATTGCTATTGTTACCATATGATTATTAATGATTTTTGATATAGAGTTTACAACAGTCATAACAGGTAGCCAATTTGGTTATTCAGTCATTCATTTAAATATTTATACATTATTTAGTTAATAATTTAATCACTGGTTCTTGAAATCGATCATTCATATGACAGGATAAACTTTAAAATAGTCATTTTAAACTGAATTTTAATTAAGTGAGCCAATGAATTACATTTTGGGGTATGAAGGAAACTATTCACACCCAGTCAAAAAGAGAGAGAAGAAAGTTAAGCAAAGTACACTGTATATCAGGCAGGAATAAAAGTCGGATCGGATCGGTTGGATCGCCCAGTCTGGGTCGGATTGGCTCAGATCCACTCGGACCAGCTCGGATCGACCTCAAAATATTCAAAAGATATAAAAATATGGCTCACCTCCAAATCTCACAGATATTCACATGTCACACAAGTAGCACAGCACCAGAAACTGCTACGAATGCCGAAATTTCGATCAATCTGACCACCGCATCTGCCATGTTGAATACAAAACTGGCCGAGCGAGATTGGGAATAGTAAGACTTGTGCCCAGGCATCCACCTCTACTTGGTCCATTTAGTGCCTGGTTACCTTGCTTCATAATTTAAAAATGGCAGACGAAGGCTGAGATGAGTGGCCGAGGCGGGGGCTGAGAAAGCTGTTGCTGACCAAAACAGTGCCTGTGCTTGATATAAACGAATGCAGTTGCATTCTCATCGGCCACTCTAACAGCTTTTTGTGGTAAATACTCCATTTTCCAGTCTTGGTGAATATTTCGTTCAAGGTAACCAGGCACTAAATGGAAAAGGTAGAGGAGGATGCCTGGGCACAAGTCTTACTATTCCCAATCTCACTTGGCCAGTTTTGTATTCATCATGGCGGATGCGGTGGTGAGATCAATCGAAGGTTCTGTATTAGTAGCAGTTTCTGGTGCTGTGCTACTTGTGCGATATGGCTATGTGCATGATGTTGATACCCATTTCCGTTTCAAGCGTGCAATGACACGCTAGTTCTGTTGAGAGCGTGTGCTGGCACGTTCAAGCGTGCATCGACATGTGAAAGGAATTTCTCAGCATGTCAATGCACGCTGTTTTGCAATTTGATACCATTTAACCTACACAGTTGGAAACGTGTGTGTGCATGCTCCGGCTGTGCAGATGCACGCTTTAACGTGTCCCAGAGACGATCAGAGATTTGTTGTTACAGCAAAGTCGACAATATTTTTAAAGATTTTGAAAAAAATTATTGTTTTAAAACAGTGACAATAAAATGTTTTAATTAGCCGATCAAAGCTCTAAAATTCAAATGTATGACACTTGACCTCATTTTGCGATCTCGGCGGTTAGTTCGGTCCTTGTTGATAGTATACATGTACATGTATGCATGTGATAAGTGTAATCAATAATTTAAGTGAACAAACGACATTTAATGTTTTAAAAATTTTATCTTTTTCTCATCAGAGTTACACCACGGGAATGGAATACGCTATTCAACTTTGTATGATTGTAAATCAACAATTATATGTGATGCATGCCACTTTATTTTGCATTGATATGATAAGTTCGTTTTATAATTTATGAAGGTCCTGTGACAGCTTTGTGAGTAAGTTCTGCATTCTGTGTAAGGCTGTCACTCGAAATGTACATGCAGGTTCTGAAACTCTTCTTTTGCAGGTTAATATAATTATGACTGCCAGTTTTCTCGAGATTTTGAACCTGCACGTTTCATTCCAGTATCGTTTGAAACATACAATGGCAATTAAGAGTCACATCGTTGCTCAACAAACAGACAATCAAGACGACAACGAAGGAAATTTTGAGTCTCCAGAGAACATGAGAACAAACTGCTTTATAAGATTCATACAGAGACTGACAAATGGAAACTGTTTTTTTTATATAGCACTCACAAGATCTGAATAAGACCAACAAAGTTTGAGTCTCGAGACTCGTCATTGATATCGCACTGAAACTTGGGGAGAAACTGACAGCTAGAAATACATATGAACGTCATTTCGTTTCGACTTCTCGTTCCAAAGGGTTTAACTTGCCGAGATTTTGTAGGGTTTCTGTGATAAGAATACCTTAAAAAGAAATTCAAATATTTTTAATATTTCAACACAAAGATATATTCTTCATCTTCCGATTTGAACGTGACGATTATTGCTTTGTAAACAGTGTGTGTGACTTGTACTGGTTCACTGCACCTTGATTTCTATTGGTTAGAGTTTGACAGATTAATGTAATGCAAAATTCTTATTCTACTTTTTTCATTTTTTTTAGTTGAGTGAAAGTCTGATCACACAATCTTCATCAGGAAGTTTTCTTAAAACAAAATAGACTACACTTAGTGTTTATTGTAAGAATCACATTAGTTTAATTGTAAAAACATGATATTCATGAGCTGTAAAACTAATAAAAAAGCCTCTACCGGGACTCCCTGATGAAGGTGTGAAAACAAAACGTGTTGGAGATTTAAAAAAGTCAAGCTGTGTCGCCAGTGTGCTGCTCGGTAATACCTATCCAAAAAATTAAACTGCTTCAAAAAATGAAACAACTGTGTTTTTCGAACGATACACCGTGTGTTTGATTTTATTCTTTCGTTATTTATTTAGAACAACATAATGGGTTTTTTGAACGTTGACTGAGTTGTAAATTATTACTTTCATGGTTGCTTCCGCCGGAGTTAGCCTGTTATCGTTTGGTTGCTTCCGTGAAAAAGTAGCTTATCTGCTGAACCAGAAGAGAATAAAATTTTTCACACTTAGTCAGTGCTAAACAGCTAAGTCACGGTTGCATGCAACAGCAAAATACTGTTAAATATAAACTGCTTGTACAGCCGGGAAGCGTCACAAATTTTCTCCATTTGGGTTTTAGATTGACTCAAGAACACGTGTGTTTTTAAAAAAGGGTCTGATGGTGTTGGCACTGAAAGAAACACAAAATATACGATTACAGAAGTGTGTGCTGACACGGCGGGCGTGCTATGACACGGTTATAGAAGCGTGTGCTGACATGGCGGATGCACGTCATATCGTGTCTTCACACGATTGTAGAAGCGTGTACTGACACGGCAGGCATACGGTACTTAAACTGGATGGGACAGAGAGTTCTGATTTCAGAAATTTTAATTTTATTTGCTCAGTTACATATCTAAGCCAAGAAAACTGTTAAAGTCATGAACTCATATGCATGTCAAATCTGTGTGCAAGTGAAACAATTACCAAAGCAATTTCAATAGTTTCATTTGGAGTGTCGGTAAATCTGCACTTGTGATGTGGGACATTTCGTCCCGATTACAACTTGTTTGGAAAAACATCTACATTTTAGTCGACCGGTTGTTTTTTAACAACACAAGGTACTTGTAGCATATGTTGTGTCGTTAAACCCTATTTTTTTTAATGAAAAAATAAACACTTTGATAAGGCATAAATCAAAATATGTATGTCTGGTTACATACCTCTCAAAACTTAATAGGGTAGGGTAGGTTGGAAAATAATTTGATTTTTTTAAAAAAAATTATTTTTACATAAATCGTATTCAAGGGAATTATAATCATTTTAAAATCATTTATGATCTTTCTCCTTGGAATGATTTTCTGCCAACACAAAGCACGTGGAGCTCACAAGCTAAAATTGCTTAATAACATTATTGAGCATGTTGTGATCGCCATCAAAATAACCATAAATATAATTCAGGGTGCGATTTAAGATTTTTTTCTGGCCTACAATTATTTTCAAAAATTGTAGGCCATGCTAGTTTTGACCTACAAATTCCAGTT
>JANSTQ010150211.1:0-11816 GCA_026167885.1 Bergia puertoricense
GGCTGTGGTGCTGTGCTCCGAGGTCATACATGGGCCGTATAGCGGCTGCCATTGTGTATGTGTCTGTTCCTATGTATACATGTCTGTGATGAGTGCGCCTTTACATGCTTTCGGTCCGACCTCGTTGAGCTGCGTCCTCGTAATTCAGTCTCTGACTGCGAGAAAGGGCGATTAGCAAGCCAGATTATATTATTATAACTGGCGAAATACAGACATATTTAGACTTTTTTGATAAACACTGCTAAGACAAATAACTGTGAGGGGTAACCTCATATTTAAGTTATATAATGTGTATGACGGCTTGTGGAAGATTCTTTACTGGACTGAGGTACAAACACTCTAAGAACTTGCAGAAAATATCACCAGTGTTTTTGCTTAAACGGGCTTTTTCATGGCTTTGTAAATGCTCAAGATTTTATTGGCAAGGATAAAATATCTATAAACAGACGTTGTTCAGATACCAATCCGAGTTTTTCAAGAGGTTAATGGTACGAATGGTATGTTTTAAGCGGTGATTAAGTTGGGGGCCGGAACACAAACGGATAAACCTTTAAAATGCATAAAACCTTAACAGAAGTGATTGATCACTGTCTTTTTAGTGGATTAAGATGTTTTCTTTAAAATTCTTTGGATAAATATCGTAAAAATGTAACTTTTGGGGGAAAAAAGATCAAATCAAGTGATTCAACCGTAAAAGATTCCCTTTAAATTATTGGGAACGAGTAATTCTCCTTTCTTTATTCCACATCTAACGCGAAACACCACCGAGATGTTTTGTTACGTGTGACTCATTACTCAACCTTTGAAAATAATATTTATACTATTGACACTATTTAATTTTTGACTTGCTTGTCATTGTCGTCTGATAAAATATGAGTTTGGGTTCTTGTATGTGAAATGGCGTTCTGCTCACTTTCAAATCTTCCAACTTAGCCTTGGAAAATTTGATCAATATACAGCCAACCCTACCAAAGATCAAAGTACTATAAGGCTGAAAATGTAGTTTTTCAAACGTGTTATAAAATAAAACACTAGGTAAAAAAATCACAAATTTGTTAAAATAAATTTGTAAGGCAAACGCAAGACAAACGTTTCAAAACTTTAAGTTTTGAGAAAATCTTAATATATCTCGGGAAAAAACTTATGACTATGATCAGCTAATGCTGAAGCAAATAGGACAGTATGAGATAATTTTACTAACTTTAATACACATAAATACCATGACGATTTCTACACAAGTTTTAGACAGGTATTTTTACTCCTTGTATCCCGCTTTTCCTAAACCTTACATAAAAGCAAAAGTGGAGAAATAGACTCAAAAGAAAATGAAACTTGGAAAAAGCTTGTCATCACTTTATTCCATGCTCTTTCAAAAGAATCAATTAAAGTAGCTGGGGACTATTTTCCATAACACAATTCATGGTCATATACATTGATAAACTTTGACTTTTAAGGTAACGGCATATATATACAACTCACTTCTTACAATAATTTGAAGAAATCCAACCATTTTAAAAAGTCACCAATTCTTTTTAAAATTTACGAGGAAAAGACTTAAAAATAAATACAGATTTAACTGTCAAGTTACGTACATACTACGAGAAATCCACCAACTTGTTCACAATTATTAAAATTCATGGTAAATATTATACATATCTGCGAGCTCAGCTCAACTTTTGTTGTTTTAAAATTTCTTATATCCTTAAATTCACGAGATATAAATTACTACTTCATTGTCTTGAAGTGCTTGGCTACTGTTGCAATTATTACTATATACAAGACAATGCCAAAATGTTCGACATTTCATTCAACATTAATTCAAGTACACAATTATGGTTGATAATGAAAATCACATATTGAATTTGAATAAATTGACATCTAAATCAAGATTAATCAAGTTCTTGAAAGGACTCTTTCACAACTTTGCGCATGCTCAGGGATTTATTGACAAAAAACCTGTTTCACGCTAAAATATCTATCAACAGACACTGTTCAGATACCAATCTAGGTTTTTTCAAAAAGTACATTTTATGGATGGGCTGTTTTAGGAGGCGATTAAGTTGGATTCTTGTGTTCCGGGACGGAACACAATGTAATAAATTGTTTTAAAATGCATAAAGCCTTAGCAGAAATAATCGATTAATGTCTTTTTAGTGGATTACGATGTTTTCTTTTGAAATTATTTAGATAAATAACGTGAAAATTTAACTTTGAACGAGAAAATCCATTGATGCAGCCATGAAAGAGCCACTTTAAGGTTTGATCAATGATTTCTTTTCATCCACGCAATTTAATATACTTTTTGTAAAACAAAGTCCGTCAATCACAATCACCAGGAATCAATCTGTGCTTTCGCATTCGCAACCCATTTTAAACTAATACAGCAAGAAATTAAAAGATTAAAAATGTCCAAAGAGCATTTGCTACACATAATATAAAGTGACAGTTGCTTTCCACCTTATGATCGAAAACAAATCTAGTCATACATTAATTGCTGTCACGATAGAAACAGATAAAGAGACTATTGCACGTACAAGTACAGCCGAACACTGCCATTTTGAACATGGTTAATTCCAAATTCCCGCTTTTTCAAAGTCTGACCGGATTCCTTGGTTCTTAATTTTCCAATTATTTACTATCCGCTCTTTCGAACCCCCACTATTTTGAACTATTTGTCATTTCCCCTGAGAGTTCGAAAGAGCGGGATTCAACTGTACGTGGCTAAAAGCACTTTTGGCTATCAAATTAACACTAAAAACTTGCAATCTCAATGGCATGGCCAGATTAGACTACCAGTGTGAAGTGCCAGGAGGGATGAGGTATTCACTCTGAATTTGAGTGAGGATATGCCAACCAAATATCTGAAGCCGATCTAGAGTAAATTCCACTCAATTTCTCTGGATTATGATACCCGTTTTAGAGAAACTTTAATTTTCAGGGTCGCAAAAGACAAATTCCACACACGATTCTAGAGTTAAAGCCTCATTACCATATCCGTTGGGTGGCACATACCAAAATAGCCAATGTTTGAGAGTACTCCCCCACTCCCCATCCCACTTGGGGTGAAGTGACTACATTGCTAAAGTAACAGTTCCATTGCACTACATTTACTATTAAGGCTTTTGTTTAAAACTATGTATATAGGACCTCATCTAAAAACTGTGCGTTCTCAGTACCTGCACAACAACTACATCCAGTTCTGAAAAGGGCCCAAAACACAGCTTTGTGAGTATGGAGCCACAGTAATGAGAGAGTCAGTAAGTCCATTTCTTGATGCCCTTGAGATGGGCGGTAAAGAGACTCGATCAGAACGCAAGTGTTGTTGCAAGAAACTCTCAGAGATTAAGCTAGGAACAGCGCCCTTTGCAAAATGGCTCTCTAGATCTGATGGCCGAGGTAAGGCTAATTCCGGGTGAAGCAGTGATTGCACTTCCGGTGCTTTGCTGGATAAAGATGGCAAATAGTGTCCAGAATTCACAACGGCCAGGTTCGAGGTGCCATTGGCTCCCACGAGCAGTGGTGCGAATGGCGGCATGTAGTAACCTGGAAAGTGCGGATATGCAAGCTTGTATGGAGGATAAACAGGGTAACGAGCCATATGTGGAGAGGGTACATGATGTGGAGTCTTCCCTGAGCCCTCACCAAAGAACCTTTCCATACCATTGCTTAGGTTACTGTGGTGTGCATGAATGGAATGAGGTGCGGCTGCAGCAGTGTCGTGTGCAGGGTACTCTTTTGAAGAACTCTTAAAATGGTTACTAACAGTCTCCTGGTGAGCTGGGGAGGGTTTCGGTGCAGGTGATTGTCTCTTGATACGATCCTCACTGGCCTTGGTCACTGTGCTTGACGTTTCAGTTGACGATCTTTCACCGTTTCCAAGGAGATTGCTGATACTATAACTACCAGTAACTGTACTCATCTGCCGAGCATCAGTCTTTGGAGTTTCGCCAAGAATGCTTGATACACTGAAGCTTGATTTTGACACAGGTGGTCTTTCTTGAGATTCTTTCTCTTGGTTTTGATGGTCATCACCTGCAGTACAAAGTGTGCCGTTTCTTTCCGTTTCTGTTAAGTGAGGGACGTCTTCTTTCCATTTGTCCATAGTCGAGGTATCTAAGTCTACATTTCTGCTGTTGTTTGCAGCACTGAGAACATGCTCTTCGAAAACGTTATAGCGGTGCCTGCCACTCAATCCACTCAATTCACGATGGTGGTGGGATTCCAAAGAAAAACGAGCAAAAGAATCTTTAGTAAATGGAGAATAGTGTGAGGAAGTGAGATCTTCCAATGATAGTTTTCTGCTTTGATTATGTTTGGTGTATCCAGCAACAACTGAATGCTCTTGTACGATTCTATCTTCCTGCATATTTTCAATTTTCTTTGCAAAATCATTCGATTGCTCAGGCACATCTCTTCTTTGTGAAAGAAGTGCCTGGGTTGAGAAACTGTCAGCTTTTCTATCAAATAGCGGAGATACCGTTTTGTGGTCCGGCCTGCATGCGGTTGATGTTGCATTAGGCTCCAACTGATTGGGTGATAATAGCGGTTTGGCTGGAACTAAATCTAACTTTGGTAAATCGGTTTTTCTGTCTTCATCTTTGTCTGAGGGCAGAGCATTGTTGTTAATGTCAGTGGGTGAATTTATATGTACATGATCATAATGTTGACGTGGGGCTTCTTTGACGATGTTTGCTCTCGAGAGTGCTGTCTCTGCTAGCATATCAAGATAACCACTATCATCAAGATCTTGCTCACTCAGCTCTACCTTTTCCTGTGAATCTTCACAATTCAGCAATGCTTCGGCATCCAGCTTTTTCTTGGCAATTTTCTGCTCCCACTCATTCAAGCCATGATTTGGTAAGTTCAGTTGCTTGTGACGATAAAAAACGAGACTAATTCTTGAAGGATTATATCGACTTGGATTCTTTAAAGGGGTGGTGGCATGTAGCTCTTTTTTTGCACACTCGATCAAAATGGAACCATGGGTTAATGCAAGAGCGACACCACCCATGTCTTCATTTATTTTAAAGGTCCTCTGTTCTGGCTCCAAACTGTGTGAAGCTTGTTTTGCTGTATTGTCACATGCCATAGTTACATTATTTGTAAGGTTATGACTCTTGGCGTCGCGGGATAAAAGGATTTCCTTTTCATCAACATATTTAACACTAGAGGAGGGCTCTGCCCTGTCAATGGATGATCTGTGGTGAATTACTGTTTTAGGATTGGAATATTCCTGCCGCTGCTGATGACTTCCCAAAATGGCACCATTGGGAACTGAAGCTTTATCTGGAGGAACGTGAAAGCCCCATGGTCCACCAATGAATGGGATCTTTCTATCATCAACGTAATCTATGTGATCATGAAATCCATTAATTCGGGCATGGTTAGGATACACATAAGGAATGTGATTTTCGTCCACCCAATGAACATCTGGGGGCTGAAGGGGCCTGATCACATGATTACTCCCGCCAAAGGGGCCATAGTATGTTAAAGGGCTCCTGCCCTGGAATGCATTGCTATAGCAACCATTCAGATAGTGACTGGAGGATGGATGGTGATGCACAACAGATGAGGGATAGCCATGCAACGGTGGATCTATTCTGCTGTGAGCCATCTTTCCATAATTGGTTTCTCTACCAAACTCTTCCTTTTCACGTAATGGTTGAAAGACACTTCCATTCGGTTCCACTATTTTCTCTTTCACTTTTCTGTTTTCATCTTCAGCTGCTTCCTGGTTAGGAGTGTTCTTGCTCTTGTTTGTAGCACTCCCAGGTGTCTTATATCCAGGAGAAAGCCCGTTGTTATAGGCTAAGAAATGACTTGGCATTGTGTAGTTGGGTGGCACAGTAGTCCCATTCTTATCCAACAGCTGGTACATTGGAAGAACGTGGAGCTGTTCATTTTCAGTGTTAGCTACTCCCTCCTTGAGCAGTGTGCATAGCTGAAAAAACAAACAACACAACAATGAGCTTTCGACTGCCTGTAATAGTGAAAGATTACTGGGCTCCCGTAACGCACAGATAAGCGTCCCTGACTCACTAGAATCAGAAGTAAATTATTGGAGAACCTTCTATAGCCAGCTGCAAGGGGTACCAGGGACTCATCACAGCTGCACCAATGGCAGGCTGGGGAGGTAGAATATTAATTAGCAACAACTGAACCGGTACCTGTGGGTATTCTTACCGGACTTTCCTGGTAGGAGCACGGTATCCAACATTATAGATATACTGATTATTTTCAGTGCAAATTATTTGAATCTGATGTTAAACCTTTCAGCACCGAAAGTGTTAAATAACAAATTGTTTAATTCTCATTAATTGTCTCTACACATTTCCTGTTAATAAGCTGCAAGAACTTAGCAACAACTGTACCGGTACGTGTGGGTATTCTTACCGGACTTTCCTGGTAGGAGCACCGTATCCAACATTATATATATACTGGTTATTTTCAGTGCAAATTATTTGAATCTGGTGTTAAACCTTTCAGCACCGAAAGTGTTAAATAACAAATTGTATAATTCTCATTAATTGTCTCTACACATTTCCTGTTAATAAGCTGCAAGAACTTAGCATTTTTCAGTTGGCACCACTCACCACAGTTGCACCTCCGTCCATGTTGTATTTGTCCTTGTGGTTGTGGGCACAGAAATCCAAACAGCAAGTTATGCCCGAGAACGGTCTGTTGCTGCCATAACCAACCCGACATTCAAGCTCATGCGACTCGTTTTGTGTCTGTTTCAAGGGCAGAAATCACAAAAATATGTCATTAACAAAGAAATTGGAAAAGATACAGTTTTGTACGAGACTTCTGAGGGTTTCAAAAAACTTGTAGTGTAAGTGATGTAGTCAAAGAGTAGTTACAAACTGAAGAAAGGAACAAATAAGATACTACTCCTACTAATACAGCTACTAATAATGATAATGGTAGCAATAACAATAATAATAACAATAATAATAACTGGTTTATTTAAAGCACATACTATGGCAATAAGAAAATTGAAAAATCGGATATTTACAAATCGTCAAGCGAGTTAATCAAAATTTTGAAAAACGTTATTTAAAAAACTATAATATGAAATACTACGGCTAAAAACTACTCTTACTGATCATTGCTGTTCTTATTACTAATCATTGCTAATCTAATATCTGTTAGTGCAAGCTTTGGGGATTGAGAAGTGGTCTGCTTTCCGTATCAGCGAGTCAGCAGGTCAGCGAGCCAGCAGGCCAGGCAGTATGGCACATTGTAAGTAGCCGGGGCAGGAAGTGAGGGTTAAACTGACTGGTAAATTTAGAAAATGCGTTATCCCCAAAGTGCATCGTGGCAGGATGAAACCAGGGGGGCAACCAGACTTGCAAAGGCACGGGAATAAGAGATATTTTCTCAAGGCTTGTTTTTGGATCACCTCAATTTTGTCACTGAGGTAGCAAGGAAGAGAAAAGTGCCAGATGATACAGGATGCATCAAGGATGGGGCGAACAGGTGTCTCTTGACTACACAGCTTTTCCAAGCAATTTCCCAAACTTGCATCAAAGCCATTCGGCACCAAATATTTCCAGTGGACCAGTGTGAAAAGTCTCCAAAGTTTGTGAGTGCTTGAGAATGACAGCAGAGTATTATTTGTCGTGATCAGAAGGGTAACATATGCAATCACCTGATTGTGGTACGCCTGTGGTGCACATTTGCTGTAAATGGGGCCCAGATCTGTTGCTAGCTCTTGTAAAATCGTCTCTAATTCTTCTTCCTGAAATAATGAAGATTATATTCAATTAGTTTTCTTTAATTAACATCTGTAGATCTTCAGCTGGGAATTGATCAATGTACAATGCAACAAACAGCTCTGTCCAAAGCTAAAGCTCAACTATATATCATTATTACCTTTTCAGAAGTTTGAAGTTTAAATTTCTTGGGAGTTTTGCTCCTGGTGAACTTGCAACCATTGAAGTACATACTCCATGAGCAGCCGAAGGAGAAGGAAGCACCACAAGTTTCTTCACTGGTTCCCTGACAGCCACAGCTCTTGCTAAATTCCCATAAAAACAATTGCATATCAATGAATCAACGTTAGGTATTTCGTCTGCTTAAATAACAAGATTATATTTCCTCAGAAGAAAACTGTTAATGAGGGGAGTATTTGTACACGTTCTAATGAAAAACTTCAGGTCACTAACATAATTTAGTGGTCCAAAAGAAGAACTTTTAAAAATTGGCTATTGCAACATTTTTTTAGCATTCTGATTGGTCCAAACAGGTCACACGGCAACTTGGATGAAAATTCAAAATGAATATTGCATAAATCAATGAATTAAAGCAAGGCATATGGACTGATTCAATAACAAGATTAGATTTCCTAAGAATAAACTGTTAATAAGGGGGCATACATATAGGTTATTCCGTGGAAAGTTATATAATACGGCTAGTTATTTTAAGAGTCAGTTTTATTTTTTCGAGTTTTATTTTTTTTTAGGTGAGAAAAAATAAAAACTGGTACAAATAACCAGCCATATTATACAGCTTTCTGCTGAATAATATGTTTATTATACAACAAATGAGGCGATTTATGACAGAGTAAATTTAAACTCGTTACAACAGCAAAAACCTCGGATCTGACAAAGAACAACTGTCGCAACAGCAACTGACAACCACTGAACCGGTTTGAACCGGTCAAACTGGCTCGTAAACAGTGTAGTAACGTCTCCTATTTACACCCATTTTGGTGCATATTTGCACTCTAAAATGCCATGTTGTATAATAAATGTATGTATTATATAGACACGAGCGGACTTCAAGACATCCTCAAGAAGAAACAGAAGCAACTAAAGTCGATCGGGGAAGGCAGCAAACCCAACAGAGCTGTTCCTCTCACAGACGAACAGATTATTAAAACAGATCAGCCAAGTAGTGAGCTTCGTCAGTTTAAACGACGACGTGTGGTTATTAGTGATATCGACGAAAGCCAGTAAAAAAGTAAAATTATTATTATTATTGATCTTTGTGAAAATTCCAGATTAAGCTTATTAGTTTGACATTTTACAAGTGAGATTTATAACTGTAATTGGGAAGTTTCAAAATTAAAATTGTTTGATTAACTTGCATAGTTTTTGCTTGTGGATGAGTCTATATAATAAAAAGAAGATTACACGTTGGCTTGAAGATATGAAGTTTATCTTCTTGTGTTAAAAAATATTTTCACCACTCAAAGATAAACTTCATATCTTCGCGCCACCGTGTAATATCCTTTATGTATTCATAAAAGCTCTAATTCAGAAATTCAGATCATTACCTTAATTTAGTGGTTTAAAAAAAGGAGCTTTTAAAAATCAGTTATTGTGACATTTTTAGACATTCTGATTGGTCCTAACAGGTCACACAACTACTTAGACGAAAATTCAAAATGAATATTTTTTATTTAAAACTCCTAGAGTTACTGAGTTAAACTATAAGGTTAAAACCAAATGGAACTGGTTTGAAACAATCCCCAGATTCATTTTGCAAAGCTGCAGTTGATCATGACTTGATCTAATTTTGAGGAAGTTTACATGCAGCTCTCTACTATGAAAGAACTGACAATTGAAAACTGTCGGAAACTAAGAAAATAGATATTAACTCATTTTAGTTTTTGATATTTTTTAAATGTTTCCAGATATAGGTTTAAAACTAATTTTAATATTTTTATCAGGACATGAATAACTTAATATGCTGTGTGTTGAGTTATTTGCAAATTATCACAACTTCCACCTATCAGCACTAATCAGTCATCACAGCATTATTAACAGTTGTCACACAACTGACGGCATTTGTCTTATCGTTATTTGATCCTGGATATCATACCTTTTTTCTTATATGTATATTTGTGATAAATAAAATTAAATAAACAAACAAACAAACAAGTATATATATCACTTGTCATCATTCAATATACAATACAACAATGTTCAACTGGTGTGTGGGCATCATACTTCTACTTTCCACATTTTACATTATATTTTACAGCTATCTGGGGTAACTGAAAGGGTTTGTGGATTGACATACTTTACCAAAAATTTTATTCTGATTAGAATTACAGCTTTCAAAGCAAACTTTCATGGATTTTCAGATCCTATCAAGTGTAGCAAATTTGGAAATCATAATGTAGCAGATTGGTGGATTCACATTCATTTTATGGATATGGATTATAGCAAAAACAAACATGGTAATAAATAAAAATTGTGGAAAAGGCAGATATCCTGGAAAATTTCAATTAAACCCCTAAAAGGTACCAATCTGGGTGTGGCTTAAGCTGAATTTTACCCCCAAAAGGTACCAATCAGAAACATAGCCTGTTTAATTGGCGACTGACCATGGCAACCCTAAAAGCTACCATTTTGTATGCAAATGAAACATTTTTTGCATGGAATACCATAAGTGGTACGATGAGCATCCCTGCCCAGTTAAGTATGGCAGTTCCCCACAGGATGGCAACCTCACTTTACCCATCCCCCCTCCAAATATCATTGATAGCTATTTTTTACCTGTCATTGATGCCACACCTCCTTAGAGTAGGTAAGCCATGCTGCGGTAAAATTGTACTGAGCTCTTTGTAAAGTGAGTCGGCCCTTCCTGCAGGCACTCCCTCCCATAACACCACTGAAACAATAACAACAGCAGTTTGACAGTGATGTCCCATTCTTTTCTTCACTATCACAAGGATTTTTTCATCATCGCCAGAACGTCTGAGTACCTGGTATACAATGTGAGAGAAACTGTCTTTAGAAAACTTGTCTCTTGCAAACTTGTACAACACAGGCTCCAAAAACAATAAAATGCAACAAGAACACGATTTCAATGGATCCCCTTTTGTTGGCACTATTATAAAAGGAATATATAACAGAAAATATAGCAGAACGTGTCTCTGGGTGTAAATACAACTCTTATCAGAGGCGGTAGAGCAGGGGGGTCAGGGGGTGCCACAGCCTCTCCCCCGACATTTTGGTGCTGAAAATATTGTTAACACAGCATAAGATTGGTTAAGCAAAAATATTCAGTCAAAATATTTAATATTTGGGTAAAATATACTTATTATTTAGTTTGGCAAAATATTCAGTCAAAATATTTTATGCTGGGCTTGATGTACAATGAGCCTCCACTCCCCCCTCCCATTTCAAAACACTTTGCCACTTCTGCTTATATCCCCCTTTTCAACATGTCTAGTTTTAGACCCCTCCTTTCTGAAATTTTTGTGGTATTACCCAACTTTAAGACAAGGTCTCTTGAAAGATGATAAAAGGGTGTTAATTTATATATAAATTATTATAAATTGTAATTTATAATTCCCTCACCCATCTTGTTATTGGGCAGCCCTGAGGACCTTTTGCTTCTTTGCCTGTGTATCCAATCTGGAAAATGAACAGATACAACTCACTAATTCACCTTTGCTTACTACCTTCAATAATAAATGCAAACCACAATCAGACTACTGAAAGTATTACAAAGACTTATTTTCCAGGCTCAAAAATTTTCTTCTTTCCCTTTAGTATAATAATAATAATAATAATAATTTTATTATAGTACATGGGACATGAATCCCTTACTAATATGGGGACATGAAACAAAACATTAGAAAGATAAATTCTATAATAAAATATGCTGTACTACAATTGCAACAATATAGTTAAAACTAGAAAAAAATGTTCCAGTGTTTGGTGTCAGTACAATAAATTCCAAAAAACATCCAACAACAACAACAACAACAACAAAGAAATCTATTTCACCTCAAATTTGACAGTTTACATCAATATTTGTCAGTTAAGTAGTGGGTAGGTGCTGATTGCCTGGAATAA
>JANSTQ010150222.1:7120-20316 GCA_026167885.1 Bergia puertoricense
ATTATTATTGTTAAGCGCCACGAACAATGTGCGATGTGAGCACTATATAAATTTAGTTATTATTATTATTATTATTACGTGTTGCGTGACAGTTTTGAGCAAGTAATTTTTTTGGGATATATTTGCTCTCTTTCTCTCTCTCTCTCTCGTTGGTTTTGCGAGTGTGGTATGAACTGTACTGCCCCTTAGGCTTCAACGTCATACCACTAGACACATCTTGAACTGAAATGAACTTTGCTATTGTTATCGCCCTTTAAAACTGGATTTGTTGCCGACCTCACACTGGCATGAAGTTAAGGTTTTCACATTGTACTTTATGAACCAAACTTCTTTATATGTAGCTATTTTAATCGCATACTTAAGTTATGGAAGAATCTCCATTGTCGTAAACGCGATTATACTTCAGTTAATCAGTTTCAGTCTTTTGCCATTACACTGCTCTTCCAAATGTCTATGAAGTATACAATAATTCTACCAGGAAATCAGTATGTTGCCAGTGACATTTAATTCCATTCGTGTTTTGTATTCTATTTACAAGTGAAGTACTTTTATCTTATTTTGTTACTTTAATTAATACACTTTAGTTGGAGCTCTGTTGTGTTGCCGCTCGCCCTGTTGTTTTATTTATTTATTTTTTTTGCTTATCGTGGCGAAAGCTGATAAATAAACAAATAAATAAATAAAGAATGAATAAGTGAATAATTTAAATAAATAAACAAATAAGTAGATACATAGAAAGATAGATCGATAAATAAATAGATAAATGTTTTATTTATTTATTTATTTATTTGTCTGCTCATCTTGCCGTCACAAGGTCAAATAGGACGTTATACAAGCAAAGCAAAGCATAACTATAACTACAAAACATTTAATTATAACTAACACATTTAACTGTAACCATAAAACACTTAACTATAACTACAAAGCATTTAACTGTAACTATAAAACACTTAATTATAACTATAAAACATTTAACTATAACTATAAAACATTTAACTATAACTATAAAGCATTTAACTATAACTATAAAACACTTAACTATAACTATAAAACATTTAACTATAACTATAAAACATTTAACTATAACTATAAAACATTTAACTATAACTATAAAACATTTAACTACTTACAATTAAAAGCATCTGCCTTTTTAATGTTGAATGGAAGTGTTTTCCAAAGCGACGGTGTAGCCACTTGGAAAGCTCGTCCCTTATCCCCCAACGCGGCAGGTTTATACGTTTGGGGCTAATCATTCCACTGCAAATTGAACATTTTGTTTTTTCAATCGAGGATCTGAAGTTATGAAGCTCCATTTCTCTCAGAGCCGTCAATAACGAACTTACTTTCTAATCAGTTAAATGTGAAAACTCACGACAAATCTCTTGAACAACAGCACGCTGTTAAAAATCTCCCTATTAATATCGTAAAAAGTTCGCGTTACCTGTAAGTCCGCGACTCAATGGACCTCTTATGGGCGGAACACATCCAGACCATTATAGCCAAAGCTAACAGAATGCTTGGATCTTTTCGCCGTTACTGTTCTTCTTATCTCCCTGCCAGTACATTGGAACTACTCTGTATAGCTCCTGTTCGCTCGCATCTTACTTTTGCCAGCCGGGTTTGGCCACCCAGCTCCTGTGGCTAGCTCTACTTCTTCCGCAACATTGGGCGTGTTCAGAGAAGAGCTCCGCGTTTTATGTTGCATAATATTGATGATAATCATGTTCCGGTTTCTTAAGGGAGAAATCCTGCTTGATACCTAAGACCTTGTATTTTTCTCTAAAGAACCATGAAAGACTGCACGGGATTAGATCTAACACTGCATCCTGCTAAAAGTAATACCTTCCGTCCCTCCTTTGTGCGAATATCCCCGCTTTGGAACTTTCTTCCGTCCACTATTCGAGCCTCTGAATCTACTGCATCCTTCAAATCCCGGCTAAAAACTGTACTCTTCAAAAGACTTAACTCCACTTTTGATGCCAACATTGTCTGTACTTGGCGAGTCATCTGTCCTCTCTGTCTTAAACATAATCTCTCTTCAGTCTGTTAACTGTAAGTACCTTCTTAACAATGTTAACTATTTTGCATATTTTAGTTTATCCTTTATATGTGTACCTATTAGTTTTGTTATTATTTTTATTATTATCATTAATATCATTATCATTATTATTATTATTATTTGTAAATAGCCCTTTTTTACCATTCCACAATTGTATATTGGCCCATATTTTATTGTTACTTGCTGACTGAGGGAATCAGGTCTAGAGGGGACCTAGAGCCCTGTTGCCCGAGCTCCCGCTACCCTCTGCCCGTAGCAGTAAATGTCAAAAATAAATGAATGAAAAAATGTGAACGGAAGTGAGTACTTCTTGACGGTAAATTGTGTGGTGTTTCAGTACTTTGTTTTTGTTATTTTTTAGTGACAACTTAGTCAAGGAGTGGGACATGGGCACTTGCACGTGTTTGAGGACGTTACAAGGCCACAAGGGGCCCGTGCTTTGTTTACAGGTAAGAATGGGCGCTGTGAGAACTGTGCCATCTTGGCCGGCCACAACCCACAACCCACTGCTTTTGAGCAACGTCACTTGACTCTTAAACACAGCCACTTGGGTACAAACACTATTGCTTGCTAGAGTTCATATATTTGTCGTACTATAAGAGTTTTCTTTGAATTATTTGCCGACACCATACATATGGGAACGGCATTTCGCGATTAAATTGCACTCAATGCTTCTTGCGAATAAAAAAGAATCTGGTTTATCACGTTTTTGGCTGTCTGGACATGTTACAGATCCAGACGAGGGTGAACATTACTTGCAAAGCATCTTGGCAGAAAATGAAAATTCAGTTCATCTGCTTCCGACCTTCGTCGAGTTCACATCTCCCGGCTAAAGAAAAAGAAACCCCCTTGCCTCCCCCCCCCTCCTAATTTAATTTCTGGGTTCTTGGAAATCAGATGAGGTATTTTTTTTTGAAAATTCAAGTTTTAGTTTTAATACCATAGTTGTGCACATTATCAAAAAGAAAAGTATGCATAATTGAACCAGAGACGCTAAACTTTATTTATAACTTACCGAGCAAGTAGGCGGCCTATCGAAATAGCAAATGCCTCACATTATGTTCATTCTAGCCTTCAGAATTATATCAACTTTAATTGACCGAATAAATTAGACATCGCTAGCGATTTTAAGCAATAATTTGAGATGAAATTAAGTTATTCTTGTAATTCGTGGTTTTGCAAAACCGTTCCAACATAGTTAACTTTAATTGTTTTAAGATTACTCGCCAAGTCTGATGACTTTGAGTGTTTCTGATGTGTGCAACTCAAAATCGCAACATGCAAAAAAGCAAGAAAACAGTGGGAGGTGTGACCGGCTGCGATTACTAAACTTTTCATCTAGATATGAAATAAACCCTCAGTGTATCAAAGTATTCTTAATCGAGATTGACTGCATTTTGAGAAATTATGGCTGAAAGACAAGTCACGGACTCGGCATAAAATAATATCCAGAAAAACCAAGTGCATTTTTACACATACATATTCTGCTTATCTTACCGTAAAACTTCCCATGGAGTTTCTCCAGTTACTTAGTTTACTTTATGAGTCGTAAAAGTATGAGTTCAAGCAAACGTTTTCTTTTAAAACCGTATTTTAGTCCTTTCGTTTCCAAAGTTCTAAGAGACTTTATCAAAAACATGCATCAATTTTGCCTCGTTGTGATTGGTTGTTTTTATCACGTGATGAAAGATCACCCTCCTCTGTCACAGTTCTTAAGGCCTTGTCAACTGTTTTAATTGCTTACTATTGTACCTCCTTTTTTAAGAAAAATAACAGAGAAGCAGCTAGCATGGTACCGCAAATTGCGTTCCGAATCCTCCCCCCCCTCCCTACCTTCCGGATCCTCACATTCTGGGTCTCTACAACTGTAACCATTTAACTTTTCTTGCCATTTTTGTGCTTAGGTATAGAATGCCTATAATTTTTTCTAAAATACTCCTTGATTCAAATGGTATCTCGTGACCTTAACATTTAAAAATGCTTCAAGTTGTTGCAAATGATCAGTTTTCCCTTAGACTACGAATAGTCACCATTTTCTTCTTGAGTTTTTCCGAGTCGAAAATAAATTGCACAAGATATCAACTGCAGACCAGCCGGTGCGAGAACCTCAGTGTTCTACTTGTAGTCAGTTTTCTCTCAAATCTTTGGACCAGATTACTCCTCTTGATTATGTTTTTATGAACGAAGTAAAGTTGATACTTTTCCTTACAAGGATGAACAAATTATTCTATTTTTATTCTTTATTTACCAGGCCGAATCTCGCAGAATCGTGTCGTGTTCAGCTGACGGCGCGCTGAGGATCTGGGACCTAGTCCCTGATTTTAACGACCGCGCCAACCAAGTAAGTGACAGAGCAGCTTAAAAATTTTACACTTTTGTTACAGCTTTGATGTTCCATTGATCTACAAACAGTAATAACTAATCTACGTAGGCCTATGCCTGGGTAACAGTATAACAATAATCGAAAAAGCCTGCTGTGTTACCTACCCCTTTTAGCTCCAAGCACGACATATAGCGTTTTGCTGGATTGTCTTTCGAACTGTCTTTGTCGCTCCTTGTATTTTGCTGAAGTTTGTGAACATGTTTGACGTTTTTCTACATCTACTCAAGGAGTGAAAAAAGTTGTACAAAGCTTCCTTCACGAACTATGTTTTCTGTATGTACCTCGTTAAATATACAGCAAGTCTCATTTAAGTGTGGGGTTTCCCTTACGTATATTATACGCTTATACTTATACTTAAATGCTTTTTTGCTTTAGATTAGTCGTTCGGAAGTAGGTATTGAGGACAATACCATTGAAGTGATGACTGTGAGGCCTTAACAGAAACCGTGACGTCTATGTACTGCAATATTTATGTGATAACCGTTCCAGTTAATTCAAAATATTGTCCATCGATGCAGCCGCCTGCTTGTCTGTTTGATCAATTTCTCCTCTCTTCAACCATTCATTTACCCACGCGTCCGTTCATTTTATGTATCTTTCACCGATAAAGTTTTAAACTTCTACGCATCAATGTTATTTTACTTATGCTACTTTATTTATGCTATTTCTAATGTGTCATTGTTGTTAAAATAACGTTGATGCTTTTGATAACTTGGGTTCTGAAGTTCGTGGTTATGCGGGAACTTCGGAGGAATCACAAAAATATCTTCAAATTGTTTAAAACAAGTGACATTTCGAATAATTGTTTATCAAGATTGTATTGTAAATAGCGTGAAATAGGAAATGAAATAAATATAAATTTATGCACACATTATGCACATGAATTATAATGACTACACCTGTTGTTTGTTCAGTGAAATGATTTATTTGATACAATGTTGTGCCACGTCAAGGGCGGCTAAATCTTCTTCTTTATGGATCATTTTATGTCCTAAATTTATGATTTTTTGTACGATAATCCTCAAAAGTTCGCGGTTTGTGAAGACCCTTGGCAATACTGGTTAAAAACCCCAAGAAATCCGACGAGGTCTGTTCGTGGCAGTTGCAAAGCTTTATCGCGAAATGGAAAAAGGAAGAAGTTCGTCAATGGCTTTGGCTTTTTTGGCGAAGTGGAAAGAGTTAAAAAAGGTCGTCGAAGGCAAAATAATGAAATGGAAATTGGAAACGTCTTTCAGGAAATTGGGACCTTAAATTTGCTAATTTGTTTCGATCGATGATTGTCCTTGCGACTTGGCTCAGTTTTTGGGAATGGCAAAAAGGTTGGGCTTTCTAGATGGTTTGTAAGGATAAAGTTTTTAGTACCAAGCCGCCCTTGGACACTTTTAGTGATTGTGAGAAGTGAAATATTAGCCCAACTTTACTATGATACAAAATGAGAAAGAACTAACTGTTCACCTCATGGGGTTCTCAAATACACCTTATTTTGACCATACGAGTGTATTATCCAAAAAAAAAACTGTGAACGTTTCTTTTTATTGCACCAAATTTGTTTGCCCATCAAGGAGCACATTTAAGGAAATTTTCATAAATTTTGGCACCACTTTAATATTATAAAAATTTAAGGTGGCGCCACAAGCTGCAGACGTATTTTTAACTAAAATCTTTTTACTTGTGCACCTAGATATGTAAACAGTTTTGATGCAATTACAGCGGTTTCACCGAATAATTTTTATTTAAAATGTAGCCGAATGCTAAAATAGGGTGTTTTAAGGCCCTGTCGAGTTGCTATGGAAACCAAATGTCGGTGGGAGTACGATTGTTGATAAGCTGAAATGTTAGTAAAACACCGGCTCTCAACAAGGAGCAATAATCTTCCACTACGAATAAGTAAGCCTTTCAAAAAGTCAGTGACAATGAAAATAATAAACCTATTCGAACCACCTCGAAGGTCAACTTAAAGTTTTCAATCGTATATTTGTGTTTACAGTAGTCTCACATTATTTTGAACTCGATTGTCTCGAATATCTCGCTATCTCGGAGCGAAACACATTTCCTTCCAACTGTTTTAATAGTAGCTTACTGTGGGTTATCTCAAACTACCGCTATGTCGATCAGTTTTTTTGTTTCCCGAAGTGTTCTAGTTAACGGGAGACCGCCGTAGCACATTCGTCTTGTTGATGTGTTTAAACAGTTTAATACTTTTGAAAAAAGTTTTGGTATTGCTATTTAATTGGTGAATAATACAATACAATGTTTTTTCTTTCATTTTTTTTTTGCCAACTATCTCTGAAATATATTAACAATTATACTGAATTATATCTGTGGTTCCAATCATCCGAGCAACCCAAATTCTTATCACCAAATTGCCGACCCTATAACTTTTTATTGCCATTCCGCCTTACTTTTTCTTTGAATTAAAAGGTTTTCAAAAACTCAACACCAGACAGGTTTCAGCAGTTATGAAATTGCAACTTTTCCAGAAGGAATGAGTGTACTCTACATGCAGAACAAATTATTCCTGTTTGTCTTCCAGGCTTTGGCATAAAACGTTTGTTGCATTTTTTAAAAATTTGGTCACGATCACGGTAAAGAAAAGAAAATAATATCGACCGACCGACCCTAACTTTTCAGGGATAAAAAACCAGAACTTCAGGTATTATTTTATGTGGCCATGGCTTTATAATTTTAAAACAATTATTCACCGAAGTGGAGGTGAATAGTGGTGGATAGCTGAATAACTAGCGGACCAAAAAACGAAACGAAATAATAAAAAAAAAAACCGAAACGGGAAGCCATTTTGTTTCTCTTTGGCCGCTCGGAGGTGAATATTACTTTGCTAATCACCTCCGAGTTAACCAATCAGAACGCGTGAAAAGCACTATTCACTTGTGTGGTATATACTAATAGGGTTTAGGGACAGTTCAAACTTTTTGGGCTGGCTATTTTAACGAAATCTAAATCTTAGCTAATTTGTAACTATTGTTTCAAACACCTTGGAACAAAGGTGAACAAGTTTGAAGTTTGAATAACCGACCGTTAAGCCTGGTTTACATTACATTTGTGAATTAAGATAAGAATAAGCACTGAAAGGATTTAGTAACAAAGGAAATGGCAAAAGAATCCTAACTATGCAACGCTAGGGAACAACATGCCAGTGTTCCTTTAGTTTTTCGTTTGTTGTTTAAAATTATTATGCTTACTCTTAAAGTGGCTCTTTCGTGGCTGAATCAATGGGTTCTTCTTTTTCAGAAGTTAAATTTTTGCGTTTATATCCAAATAATTTTAAAAGAGAACATCATAATCCACTAAAAAGACAGTAATCGATCACTTCTACCAAGGCTTGATACATTTTAAAACAGTTTATTACATTGTGTTTCGGCCCGGAACATTAGAATTGACAACTACATTCCAACTTAATCGCCTATTAAAACGGACCATCCGTAGCATTTACCTCTTGAAAAACTTAGATTGATATCTGGACAGTACCTGTTTAAAGATATTTTAGCTTGAAACAGGTTTTTTGTCAATAAATCCCTGAGCATGCGCAAAGCCGTGAAAATGCCCTTTTAATCATACTTCAAAAACTGGTGTGAACCAGGCTTTAATGATTTAAAAACTGAAATTGTTTAAGTCTCAGATTACTCTTCTCAAAATCAAAGCAGAAGTTTTAAAACGTCTAATTGGTCAAATTTCTTTTCTTCCACGTTAGTTTCTGTTGAAAGCACAAAGCCTTGCAATGATCAAACTGTGTTGCACAGACGGCTACGCTGCGGCACCTAACAAGTGTCATTTCCAATTTAACAGAGACATTTTGGGGATTGCATAAATATTGGCATCCATAAGTCACAAATAAGGTCTGACTAATAAACAGGAATGCTGTAAAACTTATGCGAAAGAACATATAGCAAGGTTCATTTATCAACCGTTGATGCATGAACAGGTCGGAGCAACATCTATACACTTTCAAGTCTCATTTTTATAGCATAAAGTAAAATAACCTCAAATATTTTACCAAGCAAATTCGCGGTTGATATTTTATACTCCAAAAGAAAAACAATATAAACAGACCTTGTTGATTTAAATCCTTGCTTTATGCAAAATTTTCAAGCTCTTTGTAAGTTTTAGTGAGCTAGATTTGCGTTTTTTCGGAGGCCGGAATTAATGCCTCCTACTGGTGGGCCGAAGTGCTCGCCATAGTTTTTAGTGATTGAAAAATGGTAATCCAATACTTCGGTGGTTGCTTAGCCCTTAAAGGCATGGGCCATTTTGCCAAACATTAAGGCATGGGGGGAGGGGTGGTTCATTGGACCCCCCTGATTTTCATTACGCATTGTCCGTTCGTCTTGAAAGTTGGCACGATTGGTAATTGGTATTAGAACTTTCAAATGAAGTTGGTCACACGATGATTTGGCCGTTGCCATGACAACAGCAGTCGATAAAGTAAGGGCATATTGCAAAATTTCGCGTTTTTCTAGTTTTCCTTGTTGTTATTGTGTCTACAAATCTGAAACATTTTTCCCACAGAATAAGTCAAATGAACTACTTATAACTTGCTTTGTGTGACAAATGCTACAACTTTAAACCAAAGCACAAAAGGACTAGTTGTTACAAAAAAATGGAAGTTATTTCACATGTTTCAAAGGATTTTCTGAAACGTCCAACAGGGGAGGGAAAGGCAAACACACTTCAGAAAACGTGTTCACTAATAGGTAACAGCTAGTAGAAAGCACTTGGGAAAATTTCAAAAACTCCCCACGAAAACTAAAAAAAATCAGGGGGGGGGTCCAAAGAACCTCCCCCCCCCCCTTATGCCTTTAAGGGTTAAGCAAAAGCGAACTATTAAGCGCGCACGTGTGCGTGACTATATGCTAATTTAAGTGAATTAGTTATATGGTGCAGTGAGTTAGTTACATGGCTGTGTAACAAATATTTTTAAGAATAAATAGTTAAGTGGAAAACAAGCTCTTGACATTTAGCACCCACTTCTAAACTGCAATCAGTTGATTTTGCTATTTAGAAAGTTCGTTTATCGCTGGAGTGACTGGGGGAAATGGGTTATAGTCTGGTGTTTTGGTCACGGGCTGATATATGGTGCCCAATAATTAAGGTACCCAATCTGTCAATGTTTCATCCAAATAGCGTCGTCAAATGTTGTTGCTGTTCTAATATTTCCTGTCTTGGAATTGCAGTCTCACTGGTCTGTCCGGTTTGATGGTACCAATTAAAACAGGTTCGATGTTTTCAACATCCGGGTATTCAATGCGAAACTCCTGCACAATCTTTGCGAGAAGGAGATAGAGCTCCAGCTCCGCCAGCCGGCGCCCGATGCACATTCTCTGGCCAAACCCAAAGGGAAGAGATGCGAATGGGTCAACTATTTCACTCATGCTGTGATCAATGTCCCGCAGCCATCGCTCCGGCTTGAAGCTGTCGGGATCGTCAAACAGGTTTTCACTGCGACCCATTGCGAAAAATCCAATGTCGATTTGTGTCCCAGCTGGGACGTGGTAACCACTGAGTACCAAATCTTCTGGAGGCACTCGGCTCAGAGAGAACACGACTGGGTAGAGACGAAGGGTTTCTTTGACCCAGGCTTTCAGGTATGGCATCTTGGAGAGGGTATGGGGACTAGCCTCTTGGTGACCACCAAGAACAGAAGTTACTTCTTGGTAGAGTTTCTCTTGCTTTGTTGGGTGTTTTCCCATCAGATACAGCGCCCATTGCATGGTGTTGGAGGTTGTGTCTACACCCGCGAACAGGAGATCGATCACGCTGGCCAACAGATCCTCTTTTGTCAACTTCTTGCTTGAAAGGAGAAACCTCAAGAATCCAAATCTTTCGCCCTCACTTTTCGCGTTCACTTTCAACCCTCCCCCTTGGTTTTCAAGTTCCTTAATTTTCTCAGCAATGAAAAGTTCCGCGTAGAAGTACATCCGGTCAAAGGAATTCACAAAAGTCTTGAAGGATTTGGTTTCATAAATGTACTTATAAAACCAGTAGGGTAGAAGCAGTGTGGCAGAAAAGGACTCCAGTAAAGAGCCAACAGCATTTATAAACTGCTGTGCTTGTTCGTTAATCCTAGTGCCACCGACAGCCCCCAGTCTCTTGTCCAACACAACATAAGCCACCGACTCGAACGACCATCGAAACAGCTCCTTGTCAAGGCAAGGCACATCGCCAGTGTCGCTGCGTATGTCACGTAACCGTTCGACTAAGTCACTCACGATATCGTTGAAGACCGGGACGTATTCGATAACTTCTTTGGGTCTGAGTAGACGCTTACTGATCACACTTCTGTGTTTGTGCCATTCCTGGCCGTTTAAGAAGAACACTCCCGGCGTTTTCCCTCTCGCTTCTCTGTAATAGTCAAACAACGGAATTTCAAATCGTTTTGGATGCTTCGCTTCACAGCGCAAGACTTTAGCAACATCTGAGGGCTTCGAGATTTTCAGAAAAACTCTTCCAGGAACCGTTTCCTTTGAAATGGCTCCATATTTTTGAATATCTTGAAGCTGCAGCTCAAGAATTCGTTTTCCTAAGGGTTTGGAGGTAAAAAGCAGTCGATATACATGGCCAAACACTGGTAGCGGTCTGGGACCAGGAATGTCTGCATACGACTTGAACTGTTGTGGTTGCTCTCTTGCTTTTGGAGATGCTGAAACAGTGCACAGTGGACGAGGGGGGAAAAATCCGAGACTGAAATTGTTCGGTTTTGAAAGAAGACGAACAAATTTGTGAATTGAAGACATTATCAGGTTCAGCATTAAAACACAGCATGCAGCTGTGGCTCGACTAGCTGAATAGCAGGGCTGATTTAATATTCAAAATGTTTTTCAAAACACTCTTGAATTCAATCTGCATGTGATAAAGTTAAAAGGTCTAGACAAAAGGTATTGTTTAATTTTAGTATTTAAAATCAAAGCATGCTACGAAAGATCATGAAGCAGCAAAATATTCCGCATCATACATAATATAGATTTCAGGCTTAGTTCGCAATTTTAGAGATTTCAATTTTAACATAACTCCTAACTCGACAGCAAATTCTCTTAGCTGATGAATAAACCAACTTTTACACAAAGCCACTTGTTTTCAAAATATATAAAGTAACTTGATTCATAGTTTGCTGTCTGACAGGATCCCTGGTAGGTTAAAAACCTGTGATCCGTGCTTACGACTAATCATTTGTTCTAACCCTCCAAAGTACTACAGGCAAAATGCGATTTACATTAATATTAATATTAATATTTTCCAAGGTCTAAAACCTATGAAGCATTCGGCGTGTTGTTATCAGTTGCCAACAAACGTCAATGGTGGAGCAATGAGCCCTCAGTATTTCCGAACTAAACGAAGTTAAAGCTACTTTTTCATTTATTGTCCATTTTCGCACAATGTTCTGGGTTGCACTGACACAGTGCATGTATATTAGGCAACGGTAGCGTGCGAGGACGCCAACGATAATTGACGTCACATAAATATTAAGCTTTAACCAGAGCTAACCAAGAACAATTTTAAAAATGTTTCTGAGTGTATAGAGGCTTCAAAAGAAACACAGCTCGACCAAATTTTGCTGAAAGATTGTATTGCACAGCATGGCAGCCACAATTGCAAAGTTTCCTGCTAAAGCCAAACCTCCAGCGCACTCTATCTAGTGTTGCTACATATTCAAAACAAACTTAGTCCAAATGTTTAGCTCTAAAACATGTTGTAGTGAATTGTAATACATGTCGTGAATTGTAATAACGGTGGTAGTGAATTGTAATACCTGTAGTGAAGTGTAACAAAGTTGTCGTGAATTGTAATAATTGTAACACCTGTCGTGAATTGTAACAAAGTTGGCGTGAGTTCTAATAACGGTTGAAGTGAATTGTAATTCATGTCGTGAATTGTAATAACGGTTGTGGTGAATTGTAATAACTATTGTAGCGGATTGTAATACCTGTCGTGAATTATAATACCTGTCGTGAAATGATATTTCTGACACGTGTAGCTTGCGAAATTGGCAGAAATAGATATTTTGCCGGCACGGACCAGAAGACTGGGGCCGGTCGTCCCGGCAGGGATTGCGGGTGGTTAGTGGTATGAATAGTGTGAACCGTTAGAGATTTGAATCAGTCTAGGTTCAGCTTGCTACCGCCAACTTTTAATTGTAGTCCCCTTAACCTCCATAGGGGAGCGGCACTTGTGCATGCGGGTTTGGAGAATACGTTCCCTTACTCCCACAGGGTTTTAGGTTTTCGTATCCGACAGGTGTCCGCAGTAGTTTTTCTATACCAAAGTGACGCGGTTATTATCATCCAAAGATAATATTATTTGAGAGCGAAAGTCGAATACATATAATGTAATCACAATGGAAAGAAAATAAACCGGCTTGTGGCTCTGGCTGACCTACATGCCCAAGTATCTACACAGTTGTTGTGAGTCTGAATGGGTAGTGTAGGCAAAATTTGTAATACCTGTCGTAAACTGTAATACCTGTCGTGAATTAAAATACCTGTCGTAAACTGTAATACCTGTCGTAAACTGTAATATCCGTCGTGAATTGTAACAAAGTTGTCGTGAATTGTAATAACGGTTATAGTGGATTGTAATACATGTCGCAAAATGTAATAACGGTTGTGTGAATTTTAACAAAGTTTTAACAGTTGTAGTGAATTGTAATACCCGTCGTGAATTGTAATAACAGTTGTAGTGAATTGTAATACCCGTCGTGAATTGTAATAACAGTTGTAGTGAATTGTAATACCCGTCGTGAAT
>JANSTQ010150223.1:0-11816 GCA_026167885.1 Bergia puertoricense
GAGTTTTTAAGGAAAGAAAGTTATACACAATCCCCCGTGGTGAATGAAATGAGTCGTTTGGACAGACAAATGGATCAGATCTTAAAACAACCTGACTTGCCAGATGACGTAAAAGCTCAACTATTTGCACAAAATTTGCGGCGGTTCCTCTCATTTAAGAACCAACTTCGAGATTCACTGCCTTATAGTAATACCCAGCCCGAAAATCGAGGTGCTGAGCAACCTGTCTCTAATGTCGAGCCCCAATCCCAACCATCGGCTGAACCCACAGTTCAACAATGGTGGCAAACTATATCCACACCGTCTACGCAGACTGAACTGGCTGCCGCAGTTTCAACCCCGTTAGGAGATCCTTTCCCCACCCTTCCTGATTCCGTAGATCGTATAATTCAACCACTGAGAAAACGAAGGACATAAGAATGGTTTAGCTACGTGAAGGCAAGCCCTGAAGACAAAGATATTATGCTCGCAAGAGGGAGAAGAGAGAAAAAGAAGGCAGATTCAAAACCATTGGGAAAATGCCTGAAAAATGGACATGATACATTGATTATGAATAACGCTTAGCTAAATATTTATACTTTTTAAAAATAAAAATTGTTGTTCACGCCAAGATTGAGTACATCGTATTTATTTGCATACATCATCCCTGTGCATTCTGTTAACATGTTTTTGTAGGTACCCTTTTTTAGCAAACGTTTTGTTACAGTGTGAACATGCATGAAGTTTGGCTTCATTTGGAGATATTTTGTCGACGATCCGACGTTTCTTATTTTGACTGACGTTTTCGACAGTTTTACGTTTGGGTCCTTGTTTTACTAGAGTATACTGATTTCGGGACTCATCACTCAACTTTTGGTTTTCACGCATATCTTCTTCGTTCTGGCTCGTACCAAAGATGGCTTCAAGTTGACTGTCCCAGTCGGGGCAACTGATATCTGGAAAAAGAGGGATTTCAACTAGCGTGTTTCCAAAGTAGCTCGTTTCTTTTTTATTATAGTTAATTTCCTCAGTTTTGTTTATTTCTTTCTCAAAACCGTCTTGTGTTAAGGCCGTAACTAGGTTGCTCCATTGGGTCTTGAGTTCTTCTTCGTTTCGTTTTGTCTCCAGAGTTTGAACTTGTTGCTCACTAGCACACATGAAGTCCAATATGGTGTTCACTGCTTCGTCTATATGATTAACCTGGGCTTTCAAGTCATTCCATTCTTCAAGAGAAAGTGTGACTCCAGCTTTGGTTGGGTAACGTTGCCGAGTGATTGAGTCCGCATGGTGATATCTGACATGTACTTTCAAATATCCTTTGTACTCTGTCACAGAGACATTCAAACCATGCTCTCTTAGCTTGAATAAATGTGCATCACAGGGTGCTATATCGTAGTTTAAAGTAACTTTTCCTTATGTTATCGTTCAACTGCAGCTAACTGTGAATGATACTGCAGCCTGAATGTTTTATAAACATTCAAAAGAGGTGGGTCTGAAATACCGTGACTGACACATTCCTCCATCTCTCATTAATATGGATGCCAATCATGCCCTTTCTTCATTAATATGGATGCCAGTCATGCCCTATCTCTCACTAATATGGACGCCCATTCTCATTAAATATGGATGCCATACATTCCTCCATTCCTTATTGAGGGGGGCGGGGTATTACTACTTATGTAGTTAATTATATCAAGAAGGGGAAGCTGAAATTCGATTGATTATACTTTCTATAAGAGGAGAAGTGCGTAGTGGTCAAAGGAGCAAAAGCTTTCGAGTTGGCCACTATGGGCAGAGAACGGTAGTTCGTCTGATAATCCGTCTTTGTATAAATACGGGCAGACAGACGGATCATCCGTCCAGACGAACTATCTGGATAGTTCGTCTTGATAGAGGAACTACCGTGGTTAATTCGTCTTGACGGATCATCCGTCTGTGCGTATAAATGCGGGCGAAAGACGAACTATCCATGAAATCGAGACCTCATTACATAAAGGCAGCGGTTGTTTACAGTAAACTATAAACTCAAGATGGCGGGCAAGCCCAAAAAAGAACGTGTATGGACATAAACAGAACTTAAATACCTAGCTGACGAGAAAAAGCTTTTACCAGAAAAGAGCTTCGCGAACTGTGTTACCGCCATTATTGACTTGACTCGTACCCAAGCCTTTTCGTAGCGCTTTCTCGGAAATTCGTCTAGTGTAAATACGGGACGAACTATAAGACACGCCGATAGATCGTCTCATAGTTCGTCCCGTATTTATACTAGACGGATGATCCGTTGCTAGTATAAATCGAGCCAATGTCAACAACCTACTTGTACCGCGAGTGAGAACTGAAACGGCAAGGCGATCCTCTTATTATAGCGGAGCAAAACTATTTCAATGGTTTTCCAAGAGAAATCAAAATATGCAAAACATTACATTCCTTTAATTCTGCGCTTAAAGAGTTTTATTTTATTTAATTGTTAATTATATTTTTTAATTGTATATTTTACTGTAACCTTTAGTGGTTTTAACATATTTGTAAATTGGTTTTTAATAATATAGTTATTAATTCAGTTAATATTGTAAATTTTTACAATCTAGGACTACTAGTGATAACAGTATTCTGTATACTGAATGGATTACCCTGGCGAAATAAAGGTTACTGCTGCTGCTACTACTACCATTAGTAGTAGTAGTTTAATAAGATAAAAGAGAAATGACAAATATTACAAAAACTATTTTAAAACTATACCTCTGATCTACAAGTTATGTTTAGACATTTTGCTATTATTGAAACGTGATTAACGAGCTTCAACGATTTCTGCGGCAAAATGTCTTAAGTATTGTCATACAGATTGGTGCCAGGCACCGCCTTAGATCTAAGGTTATAGTTATGCGCGTGGTCGCCGCTGGCGTTAGGAAGAAGGGAATGATTCGGGTGGCTACTACTTTGCATTTTACTAATGTATTTCTGTCACAATTGACATCTCCTTATTGCCAGGCTAGTTATAGATGGATGGATGGATACATTGATAGATAATCTTTATTTCAACATGAACAATTCATCAGCCATATCACTACTATAGTAATTATTACAAAATTTACAAAATAAAAAAAATTCTATAATAAATTATACAAAATGTAAAAAAAATAATAATAAAGAGTTAAAGCTGCTTTTCACGAATGCTGTGCCTTGAAGTACTTGTTTGAGTACATGTTTGAATTTGCCCAAGGAACTCTGCTTGCCTTGCGTCACGTGGAAGACTGTTCCATAGAAAAGCGCCGCTATAGCTGAAACTATTTTTGTAATAGTTTGTTCGCACTAATGGAACTTCGAGTATACTCCGGCTCAGAGTCTCTTAGGTTATATGTAGTTTCTCGTTTTTCAAAATCTTGGTTTAGACACGAGACTGAATATTGTCTGCATTGTTATCCGCATATGTAAGATGGGTGTCATCAGCCTGCATTCTCGGCTCACAATTTGGCACACAATTTGGAAGATCGTTGATATAAAAAAATAGCAATGGCCTCAAGATTGTCTCCCGGGGAACGCCACAACTTAATGAACAGCTATTAGAAAGCGACCCGTTGATGGAGCACATCTGTGTCCGATTCTCTAAATAACCACTGATACGCAGTACCATGCATGCTTTAGTGGTTTAATTGGGATAAAAGGACCTCGGGGTCAACTGTGTCGAAAGCCTTTTTTAGATCTAAGAAAACATCTGCATTGATTTTGCCGCGATCAATGTGATATGCCCAAGTGTCCATGGCCTCAAGGAGAGCCGTGACAGCCGAGTGAATAGCACGAAAACCTGATTGGTATTTACAGATAATATCGTGTTCTTCTAAATAGGCTTACAATTGGTCATAAACAATTCTTTTAAACAACTGAGATTGCAGAAATTGGGCGATCATTACCTAAGTCTTCCCAATCGCCTTGTTTGTGCAGTGGGAAATCCTTGCGCATTTCCAATTATCGGGAAATATACCTAGACTTACTGATTGATTAAAGATACCACAAATAGGGATGCAGATGAGATCCGCGCATTCCCGGATGAGTCTAGCAAATCTCTTGTCAATGTCAGTTGCGTTTGACTTGTTTAGTTTAGTAGTGAAAGAACTTTATTTGTACTCAAAAATGGTCGGGTGGAGCTGAAACCGTTTACCTGTGCCAGGGAGATAGCTGATTATGGCTTAGACCGCTCTCATAGCTATGAAAAGGATATATAATGTGAAGCGCCACCTTCTGTTTAGATTCAAGCTTCTCTGAAAGGCAGACTGGTAAATCCTGCCACACTTGCACTCTATATTCTAAAATGGGGCTTATAGTAGTTAAATACACTTAAAAAATCGAGTCGCTTAGCTACACCTACTTCCCTTAGTATTATTAACGAAATGGCTGTTTTTATACTAGAGACGGATAATCCTTCCAGACGAATTATCCGTCTGCTATTCTACGTCTCCAGTACGTCTCCCTAGTGTGCCCAGACGTAGAATCTAAGATTGTGCGTCTTCACAGACGCACAACGGAGATAATTCGTCTGGACAGATAACGCACCTTCGTGCCCGTATTTATACTCAGACGAATAATCAGACGCACTAAATAAGCTTGCCCAAGTTCGCCCAGACGGATAATCCGTGTCTAGTATAAGACGTTTGGATGCCTTTTTACTCGCTGTGATGGTTCTACTTTAGATCAGCATCGATAATTATTGCGAGGAGTTTATACGTGGCGACACGTTCAACAATATTGTTTCCAATACTAATTAGTCTTAATAAAAACTTATGGTTGTGCATAAAATCAATTAGCATTTCTTTGCACTTCTTGGGATTTAGTCTCATATTGTGCTCTACTGAAAATTTTTAAATATCACAAACGGGTAAATTTAGTAAATTAACACCGTTCCTTGGTAAGCTTTCCAGAGCTGCAGTGCCATCGATAATTTTTATTCTCAAATGACAGTCCCGTAGTACGCTGTTAGTCATCACTGTAAACAAGATGTCACCCAATTTTGTCCCTTGTGGAATGCCGCCCTTGGGAGATTTCCATTGTCGGACAAAGAGTTGCCGATTACAATAGCCTGCATTCAGTGTTGGTCAGAAATGCCTTGATCCAGTTCACTAAAATAAGGTCAACATCAAACCGTAATAGTTCATCGAGGAGAATGTTGTGATCAACTCAGCTTCTGCTATCAGAAGCCTCGTGAGTTGCTTTTAGGAGGTAGATTAGGGCGTCAGCCGTAGAAGGCCCCTCGCTGTCATACTGCAGAACCTACCATGGCAAACAAATCCTACACTTGAAAGGATCTACTGTAGAATTCCGAAGCTGAGCTCCCGACTAACAGAGCGAAGAACACGTTTCGCAGGTCACAGCTACCGTGGCAAGGATGAGATTGCCTCTGACCTCCTCTGAATAGCATCCAACAGTAGGAAGCTGACGTACCAGGACATGGTATCTAGAGATACTGGTATTGACAAGATAGATCTTCCAACAGTCATGGCGGACAGGGATTGTACTTGGCGTCTCGCCCAAGGGCGAGGGATGATGATGGAACATCTCAGCAGATCAAGGGCACATCTCTCCTTCAGTGACTTCTTGTGACTGAGTGCAAAGCTGAGTTTTCTCGAACAAGATTGAGTGTTCTTCGAAACACTCGCGTCTCGTTACGGTTAATTCTCCACGGAACATCTAATTCTTTGGGCGCTGCACATTGACACTGGATGTCACATTTGTGCTTGCTTTTGCTACCGTAGCTGTTCTAAATTCCTTTAAGAAACAGCTGGCTCATCCTCTGTCTTCCTGAATTCAAAGAAGAGTGCTGTTGGTTGGGAATAAAATGGTCACACCATCATGTAGCGACATCTTTCTTTCCGGTGAGAAAAACAGCTCGACAGAGGCTGGGGTGGGTGGTTGCTCGTCGAAAGCCTTTGCCTGGCCTCCTATTATCCTGAACAATCAGTTTGCAGGGGCCCCTAATCTCTTCACGGACCAGTTGACAGTGGCAGTCAGAGAAAAAGTCAAACCCAAGGTACATATCACGTGACCCAATGCTTGCTACGGAAACCTGTAGAATAATGAAAACAACAAATTTACATTTGCTGTAATTTTACTTAATATTACTCTGATAGAATTTCAGTTCTTAAAAGTGATAACCACAACCCCAATGATGTGAATTCTGGGCTGGTGAAGGTAACTTGAACTGAGCAACATTACACGCACTAACCAAGTTCTCTGCATATTAGTTTTACTGGACGGCTGAACAATTGAACAGTAGTGTTGATGCTGTAGTGCAAAACAATAAACTTGAAACATCATCCCTGACTTGGTGATTGCGCCACGAGGCGAGATGATCCACGATACTTTTATCGCACTGACCCGACTTTTTCTTGTGAAAAACTTCGACAAATCTGTTCAGTTACTATTAACTAGTTACACTCTCATCTGTTTATTTATGAATTATTTATAAATTACTTGTATATAAGTTTTGAGTACTGCATCCCTTTAAAACTGTCTAGACGATTATAAATTTTAAAAAATCCCTGACATCATGAATCTGGAAAACTGAAATTATCCAGACACTGGGCAGGGACTCCAATGGTATGTTTTTTACAGCATTCGATGAGCTTTGTATGAACTGAATCAGCTCTGCACAGCCTGAACAAAAAACTTTAATAAGAATTTCCGCTGTTACACGTATATGTAAACAAAAATTCTTACTATTTACCGGGTGTTCTATCAACTTTGATTCTATCTGCAGCTTTACCACTGCTCGTCCAAAGATCTTTAACTTGGACACTCCATCTCCAAGGACCGCACTCGTCTCGAGTGCCTCAAACGGCGGCTTGTTAGAAATTTTTTCCCAAACTGTCCAGTCTAGGAACGTCTGAGTTGCTCCAGTGTCAATTGAAATGTTAAGAGGTACACCTTCTACTTCCCCCTTCACAGTGTAAGCACCATCTTCCCGACTCAACACAGTGCCAGACTGAAAGAAATCAACAAGACCTAATTCAGTACCGAGTTTGAATTTATCAGGAAATATTCTGCAAATTAATGACAATTTTCTCTAACTTGTGGCAATTGGTGTATGCCATCAATAAAACTTATAAAAAAAACTGTGTACCTGAAAACTAAAAAGCATAAGTTTAAAAAGACGTTAATTTGTAACTTATCTTAAATTAATTTTCTTTTACGTAGAAATTTTACTTTGCATAAAGCTACTGAACAATTATTAGCACTGTTGTGCCAAGGAGGATAGATGCTCTTGAAACTAGAGATGATATTTCAAACTTTGGTGTAATAGACCAATTCACACATTACCTAAAGAGTAACCAAGCCTTTGTCTGGTACCGAGGCGAACATTGAACTTGCGTGGTTAGAAACTGGTTGGCATGATAACACTGATTTGTATGTCAAAGGCACAGAGAGGGTTTGTATCAATGCCAAGTCAACCTTCGTTTCGATGCCAGACAAAGTCAAAGATTACAGACTCATTTTTAAGGTATTAGACGTACATGCATACGTTTCAATTTTTTGCCCGTAGCGCGCTGGGATTTGAATCAGTCACCACAAATTGTAATCGGCAATGCTTTGTCCGACAGTAGAAATCTCCGGGCGGCATTCCACAAGGGACAAAGTTAGGTGACATCTTATTTACAGTGATGACTATGACAGCGTAGTACGGGACTAGCATTTGAGAATAAAATTTATCGATGACACTACAGCTCTGGAAATCTTACCAAGGAACGGTGTTAATTTACCCGTTTGGAGGTTGTTGTTTAAGAAAAAACACTCTTTCATTAGGAAGTCAGAACTCAAAAACTAATCAATGACGCGCTTAATGCACCATCTGAAAATATGATTAATGGTCTGTAAACCTTGTCAGCGTATTTTTGTTTAAGCGCTTATTTGATTTTTGGTGGCTTTCTAAAGTTATACTTGCTGTTTTGCTATAATAAACGACACATTATGCAAATTGTTTTTGAACGAAAAAGAAAAACAAAAATCTATCTTGCTGGCATGGTTTTGTATTTTACATTTTCGGCAAGCTCTACGCAAAAGTTGGTAAAGTTGATAAAAAGCAGTGCCAGTACATGTATACCAGTATTCTAGTATACTGGAATACTGATTGGTCAATTCACTTTATAAGCGTGACAATTGCTTCGGTTAAGTATGGCTGATGCTTTCCAGATAGAAAGAGCGATGTCTACTTCAGTCTTTCTTCCTTTTACGGAAAGAACAGAAACTGTGCTTAACGGATTTAGCAAACACACGGGATGTGCGTGCTCACCACATTTCTCAATCAATTTGGAAAGATTAAGCGATTCCAGTAAAATAAAAGAAATACGCGCACACTCGATCACCTCAATCCAAACGACTTACTATTTCAGTTGTAACCCCATTAATTTCAAAATTGAATAATCCATTTAAGTTAAGTAATGAGCTCGGAGACTTTTGAGTCTTGTTATCAGCTACAAGTGCTCTGAAGAACAACCAAAAATTGCGAGGAAGTGTACAGTCAAATGAATTGAAAAAAATTCGAAAGCAGGCAAAGCAAGGAAAAGATCGAATCTCAGGACTGTTGGAACTACTGTGGAAGTAACTCATTATGTCTCAGAATGGTGAGAGCTTTGTAATTATTTGAAACATCTTCATAATCTTCCTCTATAACTTACCGTTATCGTTAAGTTTAGATGACAAAATAACAACACTGCACACACATTTTGTATGTACATTCTGTTTCTTGGTGTAGCTCAGTAAACTTTGATATATTTTACGGAGCATTCAGAACTTAATAACTGAGAAATTGCTAGAAAGCACAAGTGGGATTTGAAGAAAATGAAAGATAGACTGGCCGCATTCTCATGTTTTGGCCAAGTTATATGTACATGTTGGGCACAAACTAAATAAACTTTTACATATAGACACAACCTTGTAAACTGCAATTTCTCGCATTAGCTCATCAAGTTTTTCCTTAAGACATCGTATCTTCTCTAACAGAGCTGTATGAGAACCAATGGATTCTGTATCTTCAGAAGCCAAGCGACTTTTACTTTCGGTAATAGCTGGATTCTAAGAGGAAAAAAAGTGCATTGAAATTTAGTAAAAGTATGTTTGCAAGCAACGATTAAAACTCTTATTTTACACTCCGTACATCTACATGTAACTGGTGGAAGAAGTCTACCAATACATTAAGTGGGAATCTTGAGCTAAAGACTTTAAAAGTCTGCACTCACTGCAAGTATTTAACAAATGTTATAATACTGAGAAGCTGACTAAATCCCTTCCCGAGCCAAGTAGCTCAAAAGGCGGGCGTTTATCTCCGGTTTCCGTAGCGTTAAGCAGATGAGAGTCTGTGATTCCCCTGGACAGGACACTAATTCATCACAGTTTAGCTCCCAGGAGAAGCTGGTACTCATTTACACAGCTGAGTCGACTGGGGCAAGTCAAGAAAAGTGCCTTGCTCAAGGACACAATACAGTTGTCAGGCCGCAGTTCGAACTCACAACCTTCAGGTTACGAGTCAGACACGCTAACGAGCTGAATTTTGATTAATTATTTATGTAATTTAGAGTTTGTTACCGTTTGTACATGTATTTTCAAGTGCCTTTTAATGTTTTATATATCATTTGTAAATACTACAGAAAAAACCCTTGAGGGAGTGTCTTGAAAGTATTATTTTGAAACAATTAGAGAGGTACTGTCTAAGTTTCCCGAACTTTGGACCAAAAATTTTGTCGAAAAGGTGTGGCCTATATGTCAGGGTTTATATATACTAATCACACAAAAATCAATGCCAATAACACTAGTACTATATAATTAAATTATGTACACTACTATGTACAGTTGTATCATATAAACATCAAGCAAGTTGAGTTTGGTGTCAAATGACAGATGAGAAACAGATTGAAACTGAGATTGTATGACAACAAACAAACAAATTTTATTTAGGTAACACAGAAACATTTAACATTCAAGCAAAAGCCTATCCACAAATAGTAGAACTAGTCAAGGTAGGTCAGCTTGTATATAAATATTTATGAGAATACAAAAATTACACTGCTTTTATGTTAACTGAAAATAAAATCAGAAAAGAAAAAAAAGAACTAAGCTGTGCGATTTAAATAGTAATGATAATTATACATATAAAATAAAGTTACATATTTAGTTCTAGGTAGAAAGGAGAAGAGAGAATGTCATGTTTAATATAGGGAAGGACTAAATTTACGCATTCCCAAAATGATTTCTGATACACCAATATATTCATTTTCCATTTCAAGTGTATTTCTTAATAACAGTTGTAAATGTTTTTTAAATTTTATCCTATTTTCATTATGGTACATATGCTTACTGGTTACAAACTATCCCAAATAACTGTGCCAGATCATGAGAAAGACAGTTTTTGAATTACAAGCCTTTTCTTAATCAGATTATACACAGGAGGGGGGGAGGCAGAAAGTGCCCATGCTGATTTCAACCGCACATAACTTCTTCAGTGTTTAAGTAATAATCGCCAAATTTTGTGATTTTCCTAAAATTTATCAGAGAACACATTGCAAGCAATATTTTCAATGTAGGGGGAATGTGTTTCCATGGCAACAAGGTTTTCAAGCCATGTTTGTCTGAAATTGGGATTTTTTATCATTTTCATAAAAGGAATTAGGTCTTTTTATGTGTTTATGCAAGTTTTCATTGAGCATATATAAACATTTTTATTTCCTTTGGGTTCATTTTTGTGCAATTAGTGACATTTTGAAAATTGTGCAATACGTTTGACAAATTCAAGATTGTGGCAGTATGACGTTACTGTGACGTCATGTGATGTCATACGTCCACCGAAAATAATTCAATTTCCCTAGATTGAGAAGTTCTACATACCCTCCAAATTTCATTTTGTCCCCCCCCCCTCTGTGACCAGAATCCCCCAAAAGCTCATGTAAGATAGGGTTAAATAGTTTCTGCTGGTGGCCTATCTTGTGCTATAACTATGCAGTGTCTAATTTAGTAAATATATTTTGTATCAGTACCGGTGCAGCATTACCAGTGACATCATGCATCAGAGAAGCTGTTTTTCAAAAGTAAATCATTTGAACTGGAAGGAAACTGGATGATAGAGAGACGGGAACATCATAATGCTGTTTATGACCATAACTAATACTCTTAAGATCATGCAAATGAATTGAAAAGGAAAATGATCACCTATAATTTTATAGAACTCACTTGATCTGGTGCAGCTACACTGCTGACAGAGCTGGCTTCAAAAGGGTAGCTACAGTCCTCGGAAGTACTTTCATGTCTAGTAGCTTGACCTGACGTAGAAAATCAGGAAAAATCAGGATCATTTGATCAATTATATGCAAAAAGCTTTTACCAACAAACAGCCTGTCTTGACAATATTCAACCACTAAAACCTGGATGATTAAGAATTATCCCCGAAGTGGAGGTGACTAGTGGAGGATATTACCGAGGCGTGAATGTGCCAACGTAAATACATGTATCTATCATTAGGAAGCGACACTGAGGGATATAATTGTTTTTAGTACTAACCAAACAGGTGAATAGCACTTTTAAAAATAATTTATTTCCATTTTTTGCAATGGAAAAAGTGAGTGGACAAGAACCCTGTCTTACACAGTCACGTCAATTTGTTTCATGCACAAGTGACCGAAGTGAATAGCACAGGATATTCAGTGTTTGATGAACAAATCAGGGCACATGAAAAATGCTATTTACCCGAGTGTTTTGTTAATACTAATCAATATTATTGGCTGACATGGTCTTATATCTTGACAGTATTCAGCCACTAAAACCTGGATGATCAATATTATTGACAGATGTGGTCTTATATC
>JANSTQ010150234.1:0-11815 GCA_026167885.1 Bergia puertoricense
GGCGAGATCAGAGGAGCTTTCTGGGAGAAGATGCAATCGTATTTTGCTTTAATTTCTTTTGAAAAAAGCTATCATCAAGTGCTTGAAAGAAGAAAAACAAACAATCGTATTGATTCCGAGAAATATCCCATTCAAAAAATCGAGGTGCGTGTGTCCTGTATGTGATCATGTGGCTTGTTTGCTGTTCACTCAATGCGTGTTAAAAAATTGTACTGTTGCCCATATGATAAAGTACGAATCTTTCTCAAATATTGAATATATTTTTGTTTGTATTTAGCCATCTGAAGGCCTCAAGAATGGTAGGGTTTCTTCATGATTCAAGTTTACGCAAAGAGAAGTTGATTTGGATAAGGAAACTGCTAAATGACGCTGTGTAAACCACTCATTGATGACGACTGATGATAAGAAGTGCGGCTGGCAAACACGATATTGAATCATTTACTCCTGGCATTTACTGACATTTTTTGGTGCCTAGAATGGCCTTGATTAACTGCTTACACTAAAACAAAATCGCTGAGAGCAATAAAAACACCACAAAGTTGTTACTTTGTATATTGTTTCGGTAAAAGCTGAACTCAATTGAAACTTGCAACTTGTTACTGGTGTATAAGTCGAGGTTGATTTTGGGAGTCAATTTCTAAGTCTAAAAGTGTCGACTTATACACCGGAAAATACGGTAGTTTCTGAATATATATATATATAAGTAAAAAACTGTAATTTAGAAATTTCTCTATCTTTTCTACCCAATCTGTACTATTAGTCATTTCACACGGTGGCTTAATGCTCGGTTGCATTTCATCACCCAGCCATCAAAATTGCCTCTTTAGAGTTTTGAATTATAGACCTGCCAAAGTGTGTGCAGTCACTGGGGGTTTTCTTTGTTGTTTTGTAGTAATTTCACTTTTTATTTCAAAAATGATGTTTTTAAGTGGTAAAAACATGCACAGCTCCGTAAATATAAATTGCGGGAATTGTCCCAACACACTTTCAATTATCAGGTTATCACTGATAAGATGTGAAAATTTGGTAACAACTGATGAAAAGCAGGCCAAACATTAACCCTTTCAGCCCCAGCTGGTTTATCAGTAAGTTCTCCCCACGTTATCTACACAAAATAAGTTGTTTGGTAATGAGAATAAAGCAAATGATCATACATAGAAAACTATCCAAGGTGAAAAACAAAATTCTCCCAATCTGTTTACAAGGAAACTATGGAGACAGTTTAGGAGAATTCAGCAATACGTCATATGGCGTAGTTGGGGCTGAGAGGGTTAACCCCCCCGAAGTTCTCAAAACAGCTAAATTTTATTTTGCAGAAAAAGCGTTCCAAAGTTTTGGTGGTAAATCTCATGTTGATAACATTTAACACTTCTACTAAAACAATTATTAGATAAATGTAATGCTTTCAGCTTCAGCCAATGGAAGGCCACCAGGTAATCAAACACCAATTGTTTCGATACTGTACTGATGTCGTGTGATGTAACGTTGCAACATTTATTTTGTACATGTATTTGTTGAAAGTTTTATGTCATCATGGGAAAAAGAAAATCAATGAAAAAGACAACCAAAAAGTCAGCAAAAAGGGCAAAACATTCTGTGAGCACATCCAAAGATCTTAAAATACAGCAATATGAGGAAGAGTTTTTAAAAGATTATGAAATGAAATGGCCCAGCTTGGGTAAAGTCAATTCACACTGTGCATCACTTCTTTTTTGTTCGGATGAAGCATGGAAAGTAGTAATGTTGTTACACTGAAACCAGAATTGGGAAACTTTTTTATTGTACGGTATGTAAATCCAAAAATCATACAATGTACTGAAAAATTTGCATCTAACAGAACCTAGATTGAGAAATTGATATCTGATAGCAAAGGTCACCACTGCTGCACCACGTGCACAAGCTGTCAACAAGATCACACAACAAAATAAATATTATTTCCTGCTGACACAGAATCAAAATATCTAAAAGTATAAAAACTGAAAATATATTGCTTCCATCATGTTCTGTAGCCTTAAAAGGGAGTCCGCCTAAGCACCAACCAACAGATATAGATTTTCCTGAATTTTTGTAAGGAAATCAGACTTCTATTGGGGACTACCATACCTTTTCAAACCTTCTTTTTTTCAAAAAGAAGGAAAATGTGAAAAATATATTCAGTTAAAGCGAGCGACCTTGAAACTGCTAATATGAGGTACACGTAGTTCACAACTCAAATTTGGGCTGACTTCATCATCAGTTTAAACACATTACGCTTACAGACCTTGTCATTTCAGCAAGATCACGGACACCTATACAGAACTATTACTTATTATCCAAATTTTAGTCCTATTTCTGGACAAGCTCTACTACTCCAAGTCAAGGATTGAACCAGGAAGATGTTGCATAAGCAAGTTGTGTGACCAGCACCAAGGTCAAGTGTTAGATTTACATGTATGAAGAAAAGAGGTAAGTTGAGTTACTGTTTTGGTGCTCACTTTGCAAGATCCACATTTTTACAGGGGAATTCACATACTCACCAAGTTGGTGAAAACCTTGCCTAGTACTAGCAAACAGTTGTCATGGCGAGAATGTTAACCAGTGAAACAATTTTTTTAAATAAGCTTTAAATAATATAATTATACCAGTAAAAAGTCACAAATCTGGTGAGAAAGTCAAATGACAACTCGCCAATTTTGAGAGTTAGTATTACGTAAATATAATTATGCTAATAAACATGACAAATCTGGTGAGAAAGTCAAAATGACAACTGACCACTTTTAACAACTGGTATCTGTAACATTTACATATACTATTAAACAGTGACAAATGGTGAGAAAGGGAAAACGACAACTTACCACTGCCATATATATAAACTAGTAAACCGTGACAAATCTGGTAAGAAAGTCAAGCAACAACTCACCACTTTTAACAGTATGTATAACATTTATATAAATTATACTATTTTGCAGTGACAAAGCTGGTGAGAAAGTCAAAATGACAACTCACCACTTTTGAGAGTATGAATTATATAAATATAGATAGATACAATGTAGATAGATAGATAGATAGATACAAGTAGATAGATGATAGATACATGTAGATTGATAGATAGATAGATAGATAGATACATGTAGATAGATAGATATGTAGATAGATATTAGATAGATAGATAGACAGATTACAAATATTATACATACTACCATAATAAACATAACAAATCAGAAAGTCAAAATGACAACTCGCCACTTTCATGTTTGTATATTCATTAAAAAATTAACAAACCTGGTGAGAATTTCAAAATGGCAATTCACCACTTTCGCCTTTAATTTATAAAATTATACTGAGTAAACAGTAACACATCTGATGGGAAAATCAAAATGAGAACTCACCACTTTCGCATTTATGTATTATGCTAATATATATTTTTTAAATAAATATTGACAAATCTGGTGAGAAAGTCAAACAACAACTCGCCACTTTTGAGAACATGTATTATAATATTAAATTACACTAATAAACAGTAACATACTGTATATCTGGTGAGAAAGTCAAAATGACAACTCACCACTTACATGTGTTCATTTCCTCAGTATTAAAAATCTGCAATAACTAATTAACAATAAGTTATGAATACTACTCCAAACAATACCTTAATTGTCAGCAACTTAAAAAGTAAGTTACATGTACACAAGAAATTATGAAATAAGGTCTGAAAGCTACATGTACATTAAAGTTTTCTACCTTGTATAGCTAAAATTTGTCAGTTATTTAACTATTACTAGCTTGTCATTCTATGCAAAGGCTGTACACACTTACTGCACAAATTATATATAGCTGCACAAAGAGGAAGAGTTCCTGACATGGTGATGAAGTGGTGATCAGGAATTTTGTTCTAGTAATTATTTTTATTCAGGATCAACTTTTTCAACTGTTATTTTCCATACAGGGATGATTTCAAAAGCATGTACATGTATGTCTATGCCGATAGATGTGTGGGAAGATTGCCCCTGGATGACCAATCCTGTAGAAGCCACTAACAGGGAATCTACACCCAAAGACAGAAGGGAGAAAAGTCTGCATGAAGTTCTGGCGCACCTATACAGATGCAACAAGGTGCACATTGGTAGGGTGGTCACATCTTGGGCAAATGTAACCATTACATACAGCTAGACCAATCCCCTTCTTCACAAGAGGCCCACCGAAACAGAAAGAAAAAGTGGAGAAGAAGAAGTGAGGCAGAGGTTGTTGCCCACAACCCACTAGGTATGGTATAGTCATGTTTTGACAGAGGGCCTTTATGATCATGCAGTCCACCAAGATAGATCTTTTTAACACATACAGTTAACAGCATTGGAGAAAGCATTATTCCCATGAGTATGCAGTTACAGTATCATACTAAACTTTAGCATTTATTTGTCCATAGGCCCTCCCAACAGTCTAAAACAAGCAAAGAAACAAGGCAAAAAGGTACAACTATACATCATAAAAGTATATTTGACACACAAAATATAATTATTTATTGGGTTAACATACATGTAACAAGTGTGCAGAAACCGGGATATATCCATTTGAAGCAACCTTGTCAAGGACTTTTCTTTTAATTGTTTAGTCAGTATATGAGGCTGCATAGCCCTGTGGTTAGGGTGCCGTGCTAGAATACAATTTGTCCTGGGTTCAAAACCTACAGACTGGCTTTGTATCCAGTGTCCCCAGATTGAAATTCACCACGTTTGAAAATAACCAAATAATCTGCCTCCAACCAGTTGGGATTTTTAACTGGTTTTTAATTTGATTTAGTGTCAAAAATTAGCTAATTCAATGTAAAGCTGAACACATTGATACCGAAATACATGTACAGTTGTCTATTTTTTCTTTTATTCATCAAATCGCCTTCCGCTTCTACTTTCGATACATTTCATCCATTTGACTTGAAATTTGGCACTTGTAATCAGTTGCCTTTGTACATGTACTTTTAATTAAGGGTAGTCATGTGATTTCTACATGGTTTCCATTGTTACCATAGCCAAATATATGACATCACTTATTTGAAAAACATTTTCAGTAGTTCTTCTCATTTCTCTTCATATCAAGTAAACTAAGTTCATCATGAATTGTGGGAATGAAAAACACAAGATTAGCAACAAACATTTGATTTTGAACTCTGAAGTGCTAAAATATAACCTTAAAAATGCTACTTTTTAAAAATAATCTTGAAATTTGCATCAACAAGAACCAAAGGGGGTAGAAACTTCAAATAAACATAAAACGTGTTTAATAATACATGTATGTAACAGCTACTAGAAAGCGTGTGGGATGATATCAAAAACTCTACTGAAAGAATCCAAAAAAAATAGAGGGGTGGGGGTCAATTTGAACCCCACCCCCACCCCTTTATTCTTTCTAGGGTTAATATAATTCATACTCTCAAAAGTAGTGAGCTGTCATTTTGACTTTCTCACCAGATTTGTCAGTGTTTATTAGTATATTTATATAATACATGCTCTCAAAGTGGCGAGTTGTTGTTTTGACTTTCTTACCAGATTTGTCACTGTTTACTAGTACCTATACTAGTATATATTATTTTATTATTTTTTATCTTTTGACTTCTTTTCTGTTTATTTACATGTAATTTCTTTCACTGGTTAACTTTCTCACCACCTAAAGTGTTTACTAGTACTAGAACTTTTGCAAATCCTGAATTTTATTACTCAGTCATATATTTTTTGCCCTTTGTGAGAGTGTGTGAAGACATCATGAAGTCTTGTGATCGCAGTCTTGTGAGGCCCAAGGCTCAGTCTTGGGGCCATGTTTATTTTTATAATTATTTCCAACTTCTGGAATACAACAACAATCTTGAATGTAACAATTTAATTAGAGTTCTCTGTTCCTTAAAATTCTCCTTAAAATACTCTTAGCTGCTATTAAAATAAATAGCTCTTAACTCGTGGATAAGTGTCGACAATTGCAATAACTGAAACAGCTGCATAAAAATAACCTAAAGCATTAACAAATCCTAAGAAAAACTAGTTCAAGACAAATTACAAATTATAATATGAAGGGAACTTACTCTGGTTGACGACTTGCACCAAAGGTAGCAAAAATAGCACCGATCACACGGAGCAACTTTAAAACAAATCTAAACTCATCAGTAGCTGATAGCATATAACTCTGCTCCTATCACAAAACACATTTTTGTGCTAATGCCACATGATCGGGAGCATGACGGAATACAATAATGGGCAGCTGGAAGTTCCATAACTAAAAGTTTGATTTAATAATGTAATTGTATAAAAACTGGTTTCTCTAAACTATGCATTTATCTTGGCAAAACAAACACTAAAAGGTCAATTAAGAAATTAATGAACTACTAATGCAATCAATTGAAAAACAAACACTAAAGGGTCAATTAAGAAATTAATGAACTACTAATGCAATCAATTGAAAAATTATTAAACTAATGACGTTGCAAACTAACAGTCACATTCTTTTGTGTTCCAGTATGGTGAATTTTGTACCAAGTGATCTCAAGCTGCAAAGGGCTTGTAATGTTATAGGACCTCATTTCCTCATCTGCCTTGATTAGTTTTCCTCTTACTGCCTAATCAAACTCCTTGGAATTTTTCACATGATGTTCTGTTCTTCCCATTAATGGCAAAAGGATTTCAGCCAGGTATCACTGTTGTGATTGAAAGCTTGGTGGTAGGTTTAAAAAGACATTAAAAACTAAGTTTAACAATTTTGTAAATAATCATAATATTGAATGGATGAATCTTCACAAGACCATAAATTATTTCAACTCTCAGTGAAGAAAATCAAATGTCCAAAACCCTCAACTTAAATAATTTTTTGAACCCGATATTTTGATATTTGGAAAGAACACTGTGTTACAACTACTTTGCCTGTCGTGGATTTTTAATCAGAGCATGATTTTTGAATGAGAAAGGCCCTCTGACTTGCCGCCATCATTAAAATGCTCAAATAAGTCTTGAAATTAGTTTAAAACTTTGCCACAATCTTTAAAACTACAGTGTACAACAAAAGATCTTGTAATTATAGTTGATATCTCTTCTATTTACTGTATATAATAAAACAGAATTTTAAAATTTTGCATGCAAGCTGTTCTACACAATGAAGAGGAGGCTAGAGAAAGACTGGTTTATACACAACGAAACTATAAAAAAATCCTAATTTTAAATGAAGTTGTCCAAACACACACACACTTCACGGTAATACTGGAAAAAAACGAATGTCGAATTTACTACACACTTCACAGTAATTATGGAAAAATGAATGTCAAATTTACTTAATTGTATGGATACCTAGTTAAGAAATTCTGGGATTTCTGCAACAAAATATGACTTACATGTGCCACTGCCTGCATAAATGCAAATTGAAGAACTCTTGGGGTGTCTTTAAAACTAAGATGTACAAAATGAAGACCCTAAGACCTTAAGACCCCCAAAACTAAAACCCCTAAAATATTTTAACCAAATAGAATAAATCTACACTTGCTACTTGGCTGCAGTTTTAGTTTCTTAAATTCGCATGTTGAGTGATCACTGTATTGAGTTGTGTAGTAGATTGTCGCACAGGTTCTTGTTGCAATGTTTAAATTAAGATACTGTGTTATGAGCAACTTGTTAATAGATTTAACTGAAGTAAGCCAAGTTGACATCTTCAATCACACATGTACAGTAAAAAACTGCTCCTACTATTTACTTGAGCAGTAGATTGACACATAGGTTTTAACTGTAAAACTTAAAATTAATTAGAAATTTCACATACTGAGCAAAATCTTTTCAGCAGAAGATTGTACTAATTATTTGCATGTTGGGCGACTAAAGTAATGCTGCTCATAGTTCAAGTGGTGTATTGTGTAATTTGACATAATATTTTAATCTTACAATAAGAAGCTTTTTGCGAACTTAATCGACTAGTATTTCTCTTGTTGAGCAAACTTAAATATTTTCATGTCTCTTGAGAAATACTACAGTATCCATGTTAGAATTTCGCATTCTTACGTCACCTACATTGTACCATACTCTGGAACTGCTTGCCAAGCACTCTTTTTAACCATTACATTACAGATATTTGAGTTACTGAAGTTAAAAATGAAGGAATCAATGACATCTGTGTTTATTTTGAGCCTGCTAGGAGCTAATAATCAAATCGACAAAATTTTATATGATAAGATGAAAAAATGGTGGCCAGGTCAACAACGAGAAGTTAGCAACATATCACACATCAAGTTTGCGGCTGAAAGGGTTAAAAAACTTGAAACAAAAGAGTTAGTATAACAGTATAACAGTTTATTTGCCAATGAATAAAATTTACAAATACTAACAACATTAACAAAGAAATAAATGTATCAATGGCCAGGATATCTGATAAGAAGCCGTAAGGCTTATTGAAACATCAGACCTCTTTTCTATATAGAATGTTTTATATACTGTATGTTGGGTGTGACATGATGCGATTCGAGTTGCAAATTAAGAATAATTTGAAATCAAATGTAATTTAACTTTTTTGGTAAATGAAGAGTACGAAAGGCTTTCCTTAATTTCATTGCTCAGTGAGTTAAATATTGCTGGACCTTGATATTTTATAGAAAAATGTCGAAGTTTAGTTCTTGTACAGGGCACACGAAATAATTTGCTTGATCTTGTGTTGCAACTGTGAATTTGGCTATTCAAGGTAAACATATCTCAAAAATCTGTAGGGAGATTATTGTTTGTAATGGAAAACATAAATTGAAAAATCTGTAGTATACATATATCTTGAAATTTCAATAAGTGGAGATCTTTAAAAATTAGACTTGTGTGAGCATTGAAATCATTCTTATCTATAATCCTGGTTATTCGTTTCTGCAAGATTACCAATCTTGAGAGATTTGAGGGATAAGTACTTGCCCAAACAAGATTGCAATACTGCAGATATGGGTAAATCATTGAGAAGTATAAGATACGAAGAGACTCTTTCTTTAGATAAAAACTCAATCTGCAGATTAATCCAATTGACTTGGAGATCTTGTTTGTCACATGGGCAACATGAGACCTCCAGGTCAAATGTTCATCTAAGACAACTCCTAGAAAAACTGTTTCTTTTACTTGCTCAATTTCTCTGTTATTTAACTTTAAGCGAATCTGAACAGAGGTTCTCTTCTGTTGAGGTTTAAAAAGTATAAATTTTGTTTTATCAATATTAAGAGATAGTTTGTTTGTTGAAAGCCATTGAGAGAATTTAGGTATTTCTTGATTTTATACCATTGCCTGAGAAATTTCTGCAATCTGATTGGTCAAGAGCAGTGGTATTTCAGTGTAATTTTGAAATACCCACATGTGAAAATTACAAACCCAATGAAATAAACAGATGCTGTTGCAGAAATTTCTCAGGTATTAGTATAAACAAATAATAGCATGATTTGTACATGGTATTTGGCATAAATATCACTCATGATATTTCAAAGTTATTCCAAATTTCACTCGCCTACGGCTCGTGAAATTTTGTAGAACAACTTTGAAATATCACTCGTGGTGTTTATGCTAAATACCACTGCAAATCATGCTATTACCTATGCTAATAACTCAATTAAGTGTAGAGGGTCCTTGTTTGAGAAAAAAAGATTTGTGTCATCCGAAAATAGGATAAGTTTTGCTATTGATGAGACATTACAAATATCATTAATGAACAATAAAAACAACAAAGGGCCCAAAATCGACCCCTGTGGGACTCTGCAAGTAATAGGAGTAAGTCTTTGTAAAAATTACGGCTGCAAATTCTTTTGTAGCTAGATAAATAATAATTATGTATAACACCATCTGCATCTCCTGTTCAACAATGACAATAATTATTAACAGTTTTGTAATTTGTCGATTGAAATTTTACACCTTCACCTTTCACATTTACTGCTTTCAAACAGTAAGAGTTTGACAATCTTGTTTCTACAGGTTCTTGATTTGTTGCCAGGGTTCCTGCAGCTCAGGACATTTTTAAGACTTTTTAATGCCAAAAATCAGAAAATTTTTCATGAAAGACTCAACACAAAATCAGAAAATGGAATCTTTTATGAGATGATAACAACAAAGTTTTAACACTTAAGTGTTCCATGGTAAACAAGATCACACTTTCAGGAAAATACACTGTTGTTCAGTAAGCTTCTTGAAAGATTTAATTGAAGGAAAAGCTCAATTTTATTTGAAATTTAATGCCTTTTAAGACCCCAAGCAGAAAGGTCTTAAATTTGCAAAGAGCAAAATAAAGACTTTTAAGACTTTTAATGACCCATGGGAGCCCTGGTTGCAGAACAAATTAATGCATCAATGATTTTTGACCTTTGGGTCAGTACAGGACCTCCATAAAAAGATATCAAGGAAATTCAACTCTTTCTTCACAAATGATGATATTGCGAAATTATAGATGTACGAAATCTATGATCACTTTAAAATATTCTCCCTTTTCTCTCACCTGCTTTTCCCTTTACACCAATGATATCTCCTCTGCGGATTTTGGAATGGACAGCAGTGAAATCCTGTTTAGATGCCCTTGCTTCAGCCATCACTTGAATCTTTGTACCTTCCCCTCGCAAATCATAGAAGATTAGCTTGTTGCCTGAGGAACGCTTTGCATGGATTCTTCCTGATATTTAAAATGATTGAATGAAAAAAAAATCCAATTTTTGTACCTACTTCGAAAATTATGTTCATTATCCACAAAAAAGTTACACGAATATTGTCTTTTGACTTAACCAGTCTTATTATTGAGATCTACATCTACAGTACCACCTGCAAGTACAGTAACATCACATCTCATGAGTTTTTGCACATACTATTTTTACTTGCAGACTTGCTATGACTCGTTCTTAATGACTTCAAAAGAATTATGGTACATGTATGCACAAATACTCAGTTTATGCACTCGTGCGATTTAACACATAATTCTTCTTTTGTGAGTCTATATGCTGACAGTACAGTACCGCCCTCGATAAACTTTACCTACTCGATCGAGTGCACGTCGAGTGACTCAAGACTCGCGAGTGAAATTATGCGAGTGAAGTTGTCAAGTCATTAGCTATGCATACGAGTCAACTACGCGTGAATGGCGAGTGAAAAATCTTTTGTTTGAAGTGAGTACTTCACTAGTTTTGTTATTCAAATTGCGCCAACACTGCCGATCGTAAATTACAATGGACAGTGTTAGTGAGCAGTGAACAGCGTCGCTGTTGAGTAGTGACCGAACAAGAACTTTTGCAGGTTTTTTATACTGTTACTCTGTTGTCGCTAGTTGTTTTTATTTTAGCAAAGCACTGTTTTCAAAAGCTTTATAAACTGTTCCGATCTCTTTATAGAGAAAGTTTAATGCTGTAAAGTCGCACCAAAAATTTGCATTGCTTTCGCATCAACCGAAGCCGCAACGCAGTGGTAAATAATAGAAGAGTATTTTTTTTTTAAATTCTTAAAAGTTCAAAATTTTCTTCCATGTTAAACTTTAAAATGCAAAAAACCACACTTATGGGTTTCAAACAGTTGTCGAACTTTCGCGCAAGTTAATGGAAGCAAAATGAAACTGATTGATCTTCAGGAAGCCACAGCGACATTCAAGAACTGTGTCTAATTTCAGAAATTATTTATACTCATTTCAGAAAGGTCCAAGAGACCAGAACTAAAAGAAAAGGACTTATCTTGCAATTATTTCAAAATAATAATGTAACAACACAAACAAATTAAGGTTTTTGTAATTCCCATCACATGCACAGTCACGCGGTTAATTTGGCATGTCTTTTCATAATCTGTATGCTTTGAAATCAACAACAATATGCAAATGCATGATGCATTGTTTT
>JANSTQ010150245.1:0-11815 GCA_026167885.1 Bergia puertoricense
CGACAGAATCTCATAGCTGATCCGCCATAACTTTCACGTGTCCTTGCTCATTTACTAACTGACTATGTCTGGAACTTACTGTTGACTCAATTGTATCAACAGCCAGTTTGAAATATATAGTTTTACTCCATTCTGTTGATCATTCAATAAATCTTTCCCGTCAAATTATCTGTCAAAAGAAAAATTTTCATCAAATCATTGTTCTTCCACGCACCGCTGTGGAAGCATAAATCGGAAGCTGGAGGAGACCACTTTTTTTCCGAGGACTACGTACGTTACTGGTGGAACTTTTCTTAGTATAACTTTTTACCCCTATAAATATTTTTTAGTATTTTACTTGAAACATGTATGATTTTAGGGGTTTCTTTTAAGTGGCAACTCCTTTTAAACCATTACAATTATTACATAACGTTTTGCGCAGTGCTTTATTTCGATGTGAAAATTCATTGAACATTGAATACTGAACTTGACTAACTGATAGTCAAGACGTCACCTCAAAATTTTGTTTTTCTTTTTTCTGGCTCATTTAAAGGATTTTAATTTTTGTTCTCATTTGAGGTCTTTGATTTGTATATTTGTGTCTATTTATATATAAATAGTATAATTATGTTTTTCTTCTTTTTCTGACCAAAAGCATATTAATTTCAAATATAATTGGCACCCGACTAGATAACATATATAGATAGTTTGGGTGCCCAACCCGAACATCCAGTCAATTCTACATAAGTTGTTTTTTTCTTTGTATATGTACAAAGTGGTTGAGATAATTCTGTGTTATTGTTGTTGTGTAAATGTTTAGAACGTGTTTGAAATGATTTTATTTCGTTTCTTAGCAAGAGAAACTGCCAAGTGACCCCGATGGTAAAGACACCGACCGAGCTGAAGAGGAAGCTACTACTGATTTACAGATGGGAAAGGTAAGAAGGCATTTTATGCTTCAAATTTGTATATGTATCTTCGGACGGAAGCAAATGTTTTGGTGTAAAGAATCTTATTTCAAAACCTGTTGGAATGGTTTGAATTATTTTTCTTCTGGACGTGCTGAAGGTCTATTTGTATCAATAATATCCGTTTCTCTCTAGTATCCGTCGCTGGGAATCATACTCTTTTGAGAATCGTAGGTTTAGACTAACAAAACTGAATTTAACCCTATCTTGCACACAAGATCTTACCCACTTTTAGTGAAAGCTACCGAACTTGAATATAATATAATTAATAGTATACTATTAACATTACTTGCCCAAAGTGTCGGCTTTAGCATTTTCACAAAACGTATGTCTTGCAATTCTGGATATATGTGGACAGACTAGTTCTATTTGGAACAGGCTAGTTGTGTTTTGGAAAGACTCGTATTTGAGACAGACGCGTTATATTTGGGATAGACCCATTTTATTTGGGACAATATCGTTGTATTTGGGACAGACTCGTATTTGGGACGGCAAACTTGTATTTTGGATAGACTCGTTGTATTTGGGACAGACTTGTTGTATTTGGGGCAAACTCGTTGTATTTGCGATAAGCACGTTGTATTTGGGATAGACTCGTGTTTTTTGGGGCAGACTAATTGTATTTGGGACAGATTTGTTTTTTTTCTGGGACAGACTCGTTGTGTTTGGGACAGAATCGTTTTATTTGGGACAGACTTGTTGTATCTGAGATACATCACTGTCAATTGAACAGATTCGTATTTGGAAGAGAGATGTGTTAGAGACTCTGTATTACATACTACAGAGGTTTTTGAAAGTTTTTGCAAGTTAGCTGGTGATCGTGAAAACCCCAGCACTGTAGCTAACAGTAAACTGAGTAAAAATCTTTTCCATCAGAGAGTTTAAAATTATCGTTATAATTTTGAAAATGTACGTATATCTAATCGTAACGTAGGAGCAGCGCATTGGCGAACAGAACGAAGATGATGGAAACAAACGTGGTTCTGCACAAGATACTAAAATTGAGGTAGGTGAGATGCTTAACAAACTTCAAGGTTATAATAAGCTCCTTCTGACTTGCAACCTTATTTTACAAACTTTTTATTTTGGCATTTAGCTGTTAATTTTTGTTTGGAAGAAAAAGACAACATTTTTAAGATAATGAAAGTTTGATTCAGCACTGCAGTCGTGTTTTAATGTACTTGCCCCATAATGGGCTCTTATTATATTGTGTGCAAGCATACTCTAAGATTAATAGTAAATTATTTTTTCCCCCAGAAATGGCTGTCCATTTGCAACCGAATTTGTTACCGAGCCAGCGTTTGATTTTGGTTACATTTTTACAAAAATTACAGCGCCACTTTATTGACAAAGCCCACGTGAGATTGTATCTATTTAATATATGAGAGTAAGATAACAATACAGACAATTATGGAACACTATAAAATCAATGCTTCAAAACCATTTTTTTGTCATTTTACTTGTATTTGGCCCCAACAAAATCAAGTCAAACAAGCAAAGAATTTTGAGTAAAAAGCAGTGGTTTGTTCTTTCAAAAGGCTGATGATGAAAAGGGAGGAGCAAATCGGAAATCAGAAGAAAATAGAAACAAAGCTTCACAAGACTCGGAAATCTCTGCTGGAAAAGGAACAACAGTGGTAAGACCTAGGTTCGATTCAGTTCCATTGCCATCTCAGTTGAAGATCTCTGTTTTGAAATGAACATCATTCTTGGTTGCCTCAAATCATACATTTCGTGTCTCTCATGAAACAATACTTATTAGGTGAAAAACATGGATGAAAAGTCCCCACTAGTGGGCATGGTACTGTAAAATAAAGGAGACAACGCGGAGACGCAGTGACTGCGTTTCCCATTTTCAATTTTCTTTATTTTACGGACAAAGAATACAAATTTTCGGACAATGGGCGAAATATTTTGGGAAACCTATGGAAATTGTCAAAATAGTTTCAAGAAAGCATTGACGATTTGTTACAAATATCGGAAACTGTTCAAAAATCTTGGGGAAATCTTTTGAAACCTTCGGAAATTGAGATTTTATTTAGAAAGCTTTTGAAAATTTTCAAAAAGGATTTCATTACTGATGATATGACAAAAAACCTATGAAGGGTCCCAGATGTAGTTTTGTATGAATTTTACGAGTGGTGTATTTTTAAGTAAAACACTGTTGTTCATACAATATTGGGAATTTCCTCCTAGGTTCTCGGATGTAGTTTTTTGTAAGTTTACGAGTGGTGTATTTTCTAGTAAAGCGTTCGAGTCTATACAATAAGAAAAATATCCGAAATCGCTATCAAATACCTTCTCCCTTATTCGGTCAATTCAAGGGGAAATGATTCTGATGCTCTAATGAGGCACAGTGCTTCGTGTGTAGAGAATCTCACAAGAACGTGAGAAACGAACGGGCCCATATTCACTCATTCTTAGTACATGAAAACTCAAAATCATACATACATCATACGTAGCCATAATGTATCACCAGCAGTTTTTGCCGAAGTGATAAAATGGTTGACATCGGACTTTGGCATTAAATAACAACTTTAGCTGTTTGATACATTACTCATAAAACATTCCGTAGTAGATCAACTATCGAGAGCAAGTTTAACTCCTCTTGCCGTTATAACTTTTATTCTCGATAACTGTAAGCTTTCGTTCTGTGTTTAAGATTTTTTCTTTTTCTTTTTATGAGGGAGAAATGGTACTTGACGAGGGACCTCGAAAATTATTTGTTACATAAAGGTGAATTTTCTCTCCCCACTTTTTTGCAAACGTTTTGTTGAGGGTGAGATATTTGACTGAATTTGACCGACATTCTAACCCCCAGGTTGAAGCATTTTAACAAAAGTTTGAAGAAATAAGGAATTTGAAAAATTACTCACACCTGTCCTTCTTCCTTTCTCCAGTTTGATCTTAATAGATGTGTGATTTACGCACTGTGGATTTGTTTCATCCTGAAACACTTGTAATGCAGACTACTGCTGTGACTCCCAATAATCTTCCTTTATTCCGCGGCTTTGGTCTTACACTTTAAAAGGATCCATTCCAAAAGAAATCACAGATAAACTAGGACCAATTCTGTTAAAATAGGGAACTCCCTCGCTGAACCATAGTTCACTGCATACCATTATTACATTCTTCACTTGCTTCTGTTTGCAACAGAACAGCAGTATAATGTGATAATGCGTTTTTGTTGAAGAAACAGTACAATGACCGTGTGCCACGTATAACTGATAAAGCTTGATAATAACATAGCTGCTATTATCTGTTTGGTGTTGGCTTAGTTCTACGGCTTGGAGACCCTTTTTGTACTATCGAGATTTCAAGAAATACAGTACACCGAGAACGAAGTATGTGTTCTTTCGTTCTATAAGAACTGGCGGCAGAATCATCAAGGAGCCTTATATACTGCAGTGACTTAATGCCTTTTATTCTTGTTTAATAGATGAGAGATGTTGTTTTCAACCTTTACACGCATCAAGCTGTCAAGTCAGTTATGCTCGAGTTTGTCAAACCGCCATCGAATCTTCCCAAGACACTTCTTCTTCAGGATAACGATAGTGGCCTTTATTGGAAGTCCCCAAAGTTACAGTTTCCAGTAAAGGACAAAATTGAATATTGCTATACGGTCCACTATGAAAAGACTACTAAAGTCGTTCACCCCAACCAAGAGTCGGTCAAGACTACCAGGGAAAGCCTGAGAGAGACGTATAGTCATTATGTACACTGGGGAACCAATCAGTATGATGTCTTTATACTAAGGGACAAGGATTGGATGCAACGCTTGTTCAACGGGCAATTTTATTTTGTTAAACTGATTTATCAACAGCTTGTGAATGGAGAACTTATAGCTGACATTGCATTACAAGAATACGACTTAGTTTCATTTGGACATGCTAGTTTTCGGTACGAAGAGCGTGTAAAACTGTACATGTGGGTTACTAACTTACCGCAAGAATCTCTGAATTGTTATCGTTCCCTGTTCATTTGTCACATGTTGTGCACTTTTTATTATCAAGCCAAATGCACTGTTCAAGAGCACTGTATTGTAAGGGAAGTTGCTGACAAGCTGATGCTTTCCATGAGCATGTGGGACCGCGAGGAATTTAATCAACTCAGCCACAAAGGTGCTCAACAAAATGCGAAAGAAATGATCTACGCTCTGGTAAGTGACGGGACTCCACGACTTTGGCTGTCATTCTATTCTTGGTTTTGCCATTTATTTGATGCTCAGTTTGTACTGAATATAGTTGGATACCTTGAACAAACGTTCAAAGAAGCAAAGCCCACTGAAAAAGGACTAGAGGACTGCATAAACATTGCCCTCTCAAAACTTGGAGATCTGAAGAGCGTTGAAGACAGAGAAAGATACGTAAAATTTTTGCTAAAAAGAGCACAAAGCGTTGCAATTTTATGGAGACTTTATTACTGGTGTCTGGAGAACCTGCCAACCCTTGCTAAACAGGAAATCAAGCTCTTTGGAAAGACATTTCTGAAGTTGACTGGTCACGAAAGACATCTCAAACAGCAAGAAGTTTTGGATGCACAAGTATGGAGTGGAGTTCCCAAAGTTCTTCGTGATGATCTAGCTGATCCTTTCATCAAATCAGTTATAGCTAGAGTTCCGGAGGTGAAGTCATGGAATCAAGAGCGGCTGCATGCACTCTGGAAGGTCATGCTAGATTCAAAGCTGCAGAAATGCCAAGATTTCATGAAGATTCTACATTGTCTTTCCGTATCAAGCTCAAAGGAACTTCACAATTTCACGCTTGAGCTCCTCAACACTCCAACGTTTTCTGAGTATTGGAAAACCGTTGGCGAAGAAACCCGTTGCAAACTCCTTTACAATCTGTTGACAGCTGCAACAGGATTTGAAGCTCGTGCCGATTGTAAAAAGAGCAAGAATAGGGTGCTTGGAACCCTGAAAGCTGTAAGCGTCGTTTGTGAAACCCTTCAACTTACTTCTTGCCCCACATTTGTTGACTCTCTCCACACAAGAGTGATGCAAATTCTTCAAAACTCTGAAACAGCTGATGTAATTAATGCATTTGTCGAAGTACATGGACTGAGTCAAGAGACTAAAGAGAACTACGACCGACTGCTTCAGTTTGTTATCAACAGGGATATGGAAAATCAAAGCTTGCTTCCGACTTTAAAACAATTGCTTGCATCAGCTGGTGAGTCCATTGCAGATAAGAACGAAGTGGATGAGCTCAAGATCTTCAGGTAATTAGTTTTGTTAAAAACTGTATCCACCCAGCTGTAATGAATATTCTTTGTATAAAAACCTAATGATACGTTTAAGTTAAGAGTTTTCCTCCCTCTTCATTCATTGAGCACTTTTCGTTGAACATTATTTCCTGAATTGTAGGTGACTTATTAAGAGCGACTTTCTGTAAATATCAAAAATAGCCGGACAACCGTCAAATTTCGAAAATCTTTATATTTTGCTCAAATAATTCCTAGAGTGAGCTATTTTTTAAAATAGCTTTCAAACTTTTGTCTGCGCTTTATTTTTTGAGAAATCGCGGAAAGTTTAAAAAACGCCATTTTGAGCTATGGCGGCTTTTGAGTTCAGGGAAAAATCATACACTTTCGATTTGCTCGCACAGGTCAACAGATCGACATTGATAAATAAGTTTGGAAATGAGATCAAGCATCATTTCTTCTTTCTAAATATGTTAATAACATTGAAGAAGATGATAATAGTAACAAATTTTGGATTATTTGGTGTACCTCAGTTGGAGGGCATAAGTCAGAGGCCTCATTTCAGCAAATTTTAATGGCCTCAAAATGTACCTGGTACATCATATTTTTCAATCAAACTAATATTGTCGTAAAGTACATTCCCTAAAATATATTGTGTGAAATTTTCACTGGTGGCAAATTTCTAGTATCCCGTGGAGAGATCTAAACGTGAGACGTATTTCAGCGTTCGGAACAGGAGCGAAAGTAAATAAACTCCCTTCTTTATTGTCAATGACCGCTGTTTAGACATCGTTTTGGTAACAAAACTTGTTCTTTCATGGATTTATCTTTCATATTTTTTTTTGCTTGGCCTTTGTAGCTCATAAAATGGTGGCCGACATCTCAAACAAATAAAATAAGTTGTAGTGGTTGTGTCGAATTCTCGTTCGAATTCAATAAACACAACAGATGGGATAGTACAGACTGCTATTAGTTTAGTTTCTACAAAGTATCAAAGAGCAAAATTTTTACGGATGATCAATGTGCAGAATCGTAAAAGTTTGTTTAGAGGCAAAAGTGGAAATCTTAGAAAACTCAATGTACGTTAAGTGTAAACAAACAAACGTGCCAGTATTGTCGGCTTCCACTGTGATCATCTCAAGCCTTTTGTTTCGCAAAAAGCGAACGCATTTTCTTTTTTACCAAAACTGCAAAGTTTCATAATAATGTCATGCCGAAAGGCAATGATTGGTGCCAGCAAAAAAGCTTTTTTATGGTAATTTTTTTGCCACATTCAACGATTGTGGCTGGCACGTGTTTCATGTATTCTCTTTTCAACTTCAAAGCTAACGGTCATCAGCAAATGCAGTCTCACCTTTTGTGACCATTGGAAAGTCGAGATGAGAATTTGTTGCTTCTTCGCAACATCCAAAGCAGTTTCCCCAATTTCCTGAGATATTTCTACACAAAAAACATATAATCAAACAAAGCTGATCAGTGAGTGTCGAGTGCCGTAATCGATGTCGCGTGACACTGTACAAAAGAGACTGGGGTGAGATTGTTTTACAACTTTAGACTGGGGTGAAAATGTGACGTTCTTCGTCTATTTCTTCCAAAAACGTTTTAAGGAGCTGTTGTTCAGGCAATTTCCGCCTCATGGCAACATGTAACATTTCTTTATTAGTCGGTGGTTTGTGCGAACCCTGTCAATGTGCAATGCGTGGCAACCGTCAGTTTGTCTATTTGATAACGGTACCCGCAGGCACGTCAAATTTTGCAAAATTATGATTGAACAAATAATTCAATTGCATTGATGTCGATGTTTTCGAATTGAAGAATTTGCATGTGTACTGTAGTCCTTTATAATTTTTACTGTAGTCAAAATTTTTGAGTCAAAACATGGGATTTAAAAGTGCAAAGATGGAAAGTATTATATTTTTTTGCATATGATAGGGCCATCCCCACTTTCAAGTTAATTAAAAGTTTATGTTTCTCGTCGATAGACTTCGCAAAAGTTGGGTCGGTCGGTTGGAAAATAAAAGAAAAAAAACTTCCAGCTGTTGGGCACCCAAAACGTTGGAAGAAACTGAATTCAAGCGCGCTTACCATTACTACAAACTTACGAATAACTGTAACACATTTTTTTTGTGTGTCAACGACTCTTAGGTAAATTATATACCACTGTCAGTTTACTAAAAAACCTTAAATAGATTGATGGCTAGCTACGTTGTTTTGCACCAGATCCTCCCGTTATTTCCTAACGTAAATAAAATGAAAAAAAACTGACCCGCACTTAAATTTGGGTTCCCTCTCGCTCTCTCTACGATTTCTTTTTGGAAATCTCTGAAATTGGGTCGGTCGGCGAAGAGAAACCGTAAAAAATAGCCTAACGTGATGGGAAATGCGTTTCATTTTTCCTTGATTGTTTTTTAAGTAAACAGTTTTGCGATAGATGTGAGCGACAACAGGCTTTCCAGTCTCTTGCCAAATAAAGGAGACTATAAATCTACGTCTACCGCAATAGAGCATAGGAGGACGCAAGTCATTACCACTCGGAAAGAGAGTGCTAGGTGAATCTTTAAGTAGTGCCCTTACACGGTCCGTGGAACCGTGGGAGGGTGGTTAGCCCCCGAAAAGTTTTTAAATTATAAAGAGTTAGTGAGAAATATGTCTACTCCCCCTATATGAGGTCGCTAATCACCCCCTCCAATCTCCAATCTTCGTGGTCCCTACCAAGACGCCTGTCGAAGAAGCTTTTGAATTTTCAAAAGAAAAACCCTGGGTTTGAGACCTTTGTCCACGACTGGTATATCAAAATGGAGCTGAATTGCTCTCGTCGGATGTTGAGAGAGTTGTTGCAGTTTGTTAGCGATTTAAGGTAGACATTTAGTGAACTGTATGCTTCGTTGAGTGCTGATCGTCAAGCAAATGAAAATCACCTTTCAAGCTTGTATTGATCATTTGTTTGGTGTTTCTTGCGTAAACAGTAACCTTTGGCAGCTATTGAGAGCGTCTTTAAACATATAGAAACAAAAATATCCTTATACACCAACGTAAAATTTAGAAATTTAGATTGGTGTATAAGAATATTTTGGTTTCTATATGTCTTTCCAACCGAAGAATCTTCACTTTCTCGTGGTGGCTGCAACATTTGCCTTCAACGGCAGTATCAGAGGTAGCTTCATTATGAAGTTAAAAATTTTTGAATATTGTTCAAATATTATTACGGGAAATTCGCATTTCTTTTGTGTGTGAAGCAGCAAATTTGAATCGCAAGATAAAGAAGTACAAACCGTCAATCGTTTTTTAGCAATACTATTAGAATTAAAATTTTACATCCAACTACTACTCATTGTAAAAACTGTTTGCTTTTATTCCATAGTGTCTTTTTACATATGTTTGCCGGAATAAAAATTAAAAGTTCTTCCGAAATCTCAACAAAACAAGATGCCGCCATTTTGAATGCTTTTGATCACATGGGGTCTAAATATATTACACAGTGAGCAAATAGCAGGATTTGTGATGTACCTTTTTATGATTTATTATAATGGTGGGTATTTACCAGCTGACAATTTGACAAGTTCAATATCTTTACAATCATTTTTACAACAGACTGAAGAAGGAGCCACGGTCCGAAAACTTTTTCTGTTCCCTGTTTTCCTTTTGTAACTGGTTTTAACAAAAAAATGTTCTTGTAATCAATATCTTCCACGAGCCACTGACATTTTGGGGAATTATTGTTCAATACACACCAGACCTGTTAGTGGTTAGACAAATCCATTTTTGTGAGAGCAAACGTTCTTAGTGTTTATACTTAACAACATGAAAGTTCTCATTTTTCATTGTAACTGCACATTTGTTTTCCAACTGTCAAGAACATAAGTTGTTACGTTAATAATTCAGACCTGAGCTTTGTTATTCATTTTTTCTCTACACTTTTGTCAAATCCTAGCAGCCATTTCTTTAAGTTTCTACCATCCAACGATTGTATCCCGTCCATACACTTGCAAAAAAGCTGTCTCTTTACTATTCCTCGATGCATAAACCGCCATAACACTCCTTTATAAATGTCGGTCGTGACAATTTAATAATAGTATTATTAAATTCGTTTTGTAAGAGATTCCAATAACTTGGTGTTTAGTATTAAGTAATTTGTGTATAGCTTATTTTTTTTATAATTGCAGGCATTCTGGTGGTCCTAAAATTCCTAAAAATCCCTAAATATCTTTACTTGCCCTAAAAAGCCCTACTTTTCCAGCATTTCTTAGAATTTTCCCTAAAAAAGCCCTACTTTTTTTCCTTTTTGATGATGGTTGAGTGCAACTGGTGTTATTGAAAGTGTTTGACATTGAATCTGCTTCTGTCGTTTCTCCGACGACAGTGCTTGTGGCTTCAAGTCTCTGATGTTCAATCCATGTCAGGCATTTCAAGATAAGAATTGCACTCTTATATCTCTCTGTTTTCTAAATAAAAGCCCTAAAATAGCCCTATTTTCCTGCCATTTTCCCCTAAAAGTCCCTATTTTTCAGATAAAAAGGACCTAATTTTCGCCCTAAATTTTATCACAAGCCAGCCAGAATGCCTGTAATTGTTGTTTTGTACATTGTAAACTAATTAATACAGTTGATGTCTCTCGGATTTTCAAAATGAGTATAAAAGAATTAAGCTCTTATACAAATTTCAGCCTTGGATATGTTCTAAGAACTACTTTCAGTGAGAAAGTGCGAAGTTGTCAAAACGTAAGAGTAATTTTAATAAAGGTGGTACCGTACAGCTTATGTAACAAAGTTTATTTATCCTTCAGGGTATGCGAAGAGGCCATTTTGTCACTTTTGAAGCACACAAAACTCCCACCAGACAGTGAGGATAGATACAAAGGTGAATACGAAGAGGTTTTTGCTAATCTGACAAAGGATGAAGAACTATGGATCTTCCTGTTGAGTATCTCAAAGCCGTCTGAGAAAGTCAAAGAAGATCAACGATTTGCCGTTGTTGCCAAGGCATTGACTGTATTTTTGGCGGACGCAGAAACCAAGCAGCTTAGAACAGGATTTCTACAGAAACTGCAGGCAAGTGCGAACAGTAGTAGTTTGCTCACCAAACTCTGTGCTTCATTCCAACTCTGCAAATCTCATCAAGAACCAAAAGTGTTTTTTGAGGAAGAGGAGGTAAAGGCCTTGATTTCTTCGAACATGGCAGAACTGGTTCGTCTTCACAGTATTATGTACGATTTGGAGAAGGCTGTGAAGTTTCTGCAAAGGCTCGAAGACGTCAAAATACTTGACACTAAAGATGTTGTTAAGTCTATATCTGAGAAGAAGAAAGAGATTATTGACATACGTGTTGCAGATATTCTAAATGAAGAGTTCTGGGGTGACCTAGAACCTCTCCTGCAAAATGCAGAGCTTCTTTCTGAGTTATTCCAGTCTCTTATTTTTCAGTCTGCAGCTGAGAGTTGTCTCCTTGACGAACAAGAAGACGGCTATCACACTGAAGACGCCCTCGAACTCTTGTCTCAAAATGGAATTGAGGTCTTTAATGAACTCTGCAGTCCCCTTTTTCTTGGAGTAAATTTTTTGTATGTACATAAGACGGAAAGTTTAATGAAAGTAATTGAAACAGAAGACGAACTGATGAAAGAATTAACTTTCGTTAGCCAGCAACTTGGAGAAGATGGTGTTTCAGCA